>CAUYRT010096902.1:0-15478 GCA_963574885.1 Lepilemur ruficaudatus
GCTAGGAATTCGAAACCAGCCTGAGCAAGAGTGAGACCCTGTCTCTACTAAAAATAGAAATCAATTGGCCAACTAAAAATATATAGAAAAAATTAGCCAGGCATGGTGGCGCATGCCTGTAGTCCCAGCTACTTGGGAGGCTGAGGCAGGAGGATTGCTTGAGCCCAGGAGTTTGAGGTTGCTGTGAGCTAGGCTGACGCCACGGCACTCTAGCCCAGGCAACAGAGTGAGACTCTGACTCAAAAAAAAAAAAAAGAAAGAACGAAAGTAAACAGTCAAAGACTAGAGACCAGAGGAAAGGGCGCCAACCACAAGGGATGGGGCAACATCGGGGAGTGGTGAGGCAGCAAGGCTGGGCCGGCTGCACCCTGCTGCGGGGGCACTGTGATGTCTTATTTGGAGCGAACATCCCGTCTTCAACTTTCAGAAGGCTTAGTAAAAAAGAAGTGCACGTGCCCCTCCTAAGCACACGGGCACGTGCACGCTCAAAGCCTGGGCTGGGCTCCTGAGGCTGCTGCAAAGTCCCCTCCACCATCTGTGCCCGCCCACCTCCCTTCTGGCCCTGAATTAAACATCCAATCAACAGCCCCATGACCACAGGGCTCCACACTCAGGGTGAATTTCTCTGTGACAGACCCCACGGCAAAAACACTGGCCCCAAACCCTTGCATGGCCGTGAGGACAGGGCTGCAGGAAGACAACAGGGTCCCCAAAGCCAGTCCAGTCAGACCCCTCCCCAGCGGGCAGCCTGGTGTGTGCGTGTTGAGGCGTCTCACCCTCGCCGGCTGGTGCTGGCCCAGTCGAAGACCTTGTGCATGGCAGTCACACCTTCCCGCCCCATGGGGGCCACGTCCCCGCCTGTCATGATGGCGTAGTCCATGCCCGAGTGCAGAGCGAGTTTCTGGGCAGGAAGGGGTGGGGACACGCAAATGTTCTCCGCACTGCAAAGCCGTGTGCTCCACCCACTGGAAGACTAAGGAGGCGTCCCCTCCATGCTAACGCCCTGAGCACTGCCCCTGGGACCCGTCTCCAGGGTCGGGCCCACCCCCAACAGCCAGGTGCTCTCACCTTGGCAAACAGCGTCTTGCCAGTCCCCGGAGGTCCGTACATCAGAATGTTCCTGTACAGGCTCTTGTTCTTCTTGGTGTTCCTTGTTGCTATAGCGATGTCCCGTACCCGTGCCTCCAGGCTAGGCTGTGGGAAAGGGGAGACGGGCCTGGGGACACGCTCCCCACACGCAGACAGGCGAGGGCCTCGGGGATGCTCCGCTGTAGCTCCTCCCCCTCCCAGGCAGCTCCAGGCTGGTCTAGACGGTAAACTATACTTCAGGAGCCAAAAGCTCCCAGTGAACAGCACAAGGACCCCAGTGGACACAGCTCAGCTCAGCCCCGACGTCCCTCCCCCAAGTGCCCAGCCCCACAGCCCACCTGCGCTTACTCACACTGAGGACGACGCCCTCCAGTGCGTCCTGGGGCCTGCTGAGGAGCCGCCTGCTGACCTGCGGGGGCACCACCGGGTCATCGCAGAGGCCACGGCACAGCCACGTGCTCACCGCCCGGGAGCAGCTGAGCTCAGCTGTGGAGGCACAGAGCCACGGCAGAACACGCAGCCAGGATCCCGATCCTGGGACCCCAGACCCGCCGGCACACACGGCGCCCACTGCTGGGTTTCGGTGATTTATGGGTTCTTTGTCGACCTTTATCTTCCCAACCACCCACCCTGAAAGATCAGCGGAGGCCCTGCTAGTCTCGGGGAGAACGTGCGTGTCAGGGCGGTGCCAACACTAGTGAGCAGCTGGGCTCTCCCGGGAGGCAGCAGACACTGCGCCACTTCTGGCAGCGTTTCCAACAGAATGACAGCACACAGGAGCCCCAAGTGCACCCAGGGTGCCCACAGACCCACACAGAGGAAGCTGAGGCAGAAAGTGAGGGTCTCCCCAGCACGGGCGCAGACAGATCCCCACGGGGTGGCATCCAGGAGAAGGCAGAGGGCGGACGCAGAAAGGAACCTGGGGAGCCCCAGGCCCCTCGCTGGGCCCTCACCTGCACGGGGTGCCTCAGCGCCTCCAGCACTGAGATGCGGGAGGTCTCCCTCACCAGGGACGGCTTGCCCAGCCTGGCCTCCAGGAACCGGCCAGCGACCGCCGTGGCATTCTTGGCAGAATAGACCCCGACAGCCAGCAACGTCAGCCCAGCCACCTGGAGCAGAGACAGCAGATGACAGGCCTGCAGCTCCAGCAGGCGACCCTCTCGCCACTGCGCCTCCTCCCGCAGCTGAGGGGCCGCCAGGGCCACATGCTGACCCCAACTGAGTCCTCATCCCCAATCCTACAGCCAGCCAGCGCTCAGCTACGGGAGACAGGCAATATGATCAAAAGGCGTATCAAGGTCCTTTCTCTGCAATGACAATGAAAAGCCTCTGAAAGTGGAGGGGGGGAGCCATGCCCTCCACCGCCTATGCCCAGTAGACAAGTCACCCTACTCCTAGAAGACAAGATCAGCCCCAAATCACTAATTACTTCTAAAAATTAACTGGTCACAGCTGGGGGTGGCTCACACCTGTAGTCCCAGCTACTCAGGAGGCTGAGGCAGGAGGATCGCTTGAGTCTCAGAGTTGGAGGCTGCAGTGAGCTGTGATCTCGCCACTGCACTCCAGCCTGGGAGACAGAGTGAGACCCTGTCTCTAAAAGAAACAAAAACTAATTGCTGAGCAGCCTCCTCATTTCACCCCATGACAGCTCCTCCTGTAAGCGCTATCAGCAGTGACATTCGTCGACACCTAGAGACATGCTGGGTACCCACGTGTGGGCAGTGGGCTGCAGGGCCAGAGCCGTGGCGACGTGAAGCTGCCACAGCAGGCGGGGCCCTGAGCACAAATGAGCTCCCTGGACCTGCCCTGGAGGCCGGGCTGCCCCACTCTGAAGGTGCCTGGCTTCACTTTCCCCAGGACAGGAACTTCCGAGGATGAGGGGACACTCCAGCACCTCCCCATCTTCCCTGGAGCCTTTGAAGGAGGACGGCTGAGGTCAGCACTGAGCTGCTCAAAATGCCACAAAACCTACAGCTCCATCACAACCAGTTACGCTTTCCTCTCCTGGCTGAGCAGGAACAGAGAAGACGCCAAGCAGGGCCTTGCTCCGTGCCAGGTGTCAACGTGCAGCGCACCAGCGGAGCACCGGGTGGCTGGCACGGCCGTCAGGGAACAGGAGAGGCCCCTGGAGGCTCTCACGGACCACCCCGCAGCCGCCCACCCACTGGGGATATGCATTTACCGTGGCTGTCACTCTGTCCCAGTCTGTCACAAAGGCACGAAATCCTTCCCCAAACAGGGCTCCAGCCGTCCTGCAAGAGAAAACAGCCACGTGACCAGGTCAGAGACTGTGATGCAGCGTCGGCTCTGTGAGGACACGCCAACGCTGGTGCCCAGACAGGCCTGGCAGGACAGAGGGCACAGCAGGGCGGCAAACACACCAGCAAGTGCCCCAGGTGGGGGCTGCTGTGGCCGGGACCTCACACTCACCGGATGGACTCCAGGATGGTCTGGCGCTGCTCGGCAGCCTTCAGGCGGATCTGCTCTCGGATGATGTCTGCGTTCTCCCGCTCGGCCTTGGCCCGCGCCCGGGCCTCAGCCTCCACACGCAGCATCTCGTTCTTGTGCCGAAGCTCCATCTCCCGCTCCACGGTGGCTGCCCCAGGAAAAGGCAGGGAGGGCGGCTCAGGCACAGCACACCCGCCTCTCGGCTCAGGCTGTGGGTGCGCAAAGCAGACCTCGGTGGGGCAGTGCCCGGCGTCCTAGCGAGCGGGCGCCGCCCTGCAGAGGGAGGAGCCCCGAGATCTACCCTGCAGCCCAGGCAACCCCTCCCAGGCTGCATTTCAAAAGCCAAAAAAGAACGCAGAGACGTGTAAAGGAAACCCGCTTATACTGAAGCACAGCTATCAAAGTACCAGGAGAACGTGTGAGAGGGAACGCGCCCGTTATTAACACGTTGAACGCAAACCCCTGCGGGAGCCCATCACCACGGCAACGAGGCACCGAGTGTCTGCTTCAAGTCCTCCCCAGCCAGAGCCCCGAGACACCAAACACTCCTGACTCCCACTGGGCGCGTGCGCGCTGTGGCTGCGTTCGTCCCTGAAGCTCCACCGCAGGACAGTAAACTACGGATTTTGTCCTCCAAGTGAGCCAGCCCCAGCATGCCCTGCGCAACCCTGGAGATGCACAGCCCAAGAGGACGCCTGTGTGAGGAGCAGCCTCCAGCTAGGGACCGAGAACATCCACCTGCTGCAGAGAGCAGAGTTCTCAAACGCCAGCCTCGGGGAGCTCCCTATCTCAACGTGTCTCGGGGACCGGAGGGCCGAAAGCAGCCCCTGCCCACTCCACGCTGCCTCCTCAGGGCCCCAGCCCCCGCAGGGTGGCCACTTACCGCGCCGCATGGCCTCCTGCTTCTGCACAGACTCCTCCTGCTTTCGTAAGTTCTCCTCGTTGAGATGTTGCTGGGAAGAGGCACAGAGAAAGGGAAGAGCCTTTAAAACCAGAAAAACATTCAACACCAGGCTAAGAGGTTTTGGCTGCTCCTAGCTGGAAAGCTCCCGTGCACCTCCGAGAGCTCCAACTTTCTCGGCCCCTGGAGGCCAGCAGCTGTGCACCCTGATGCAGGCAACGGGACGTCCACACGCCCAGGCTCGGGGCAGAAGCAGCTTCCGCAGTAGCTCTGCCAACACAGTCACCGTGTGGCAGATCCCCAGACACTACTGCCCCAACTCAGCCGTTTTTACAAAAGGCATGTTTTTTGCCCGTTACATTTAAAAGCTACGATGCCCACAACAGGCAAAACCATCTGAAAACGCTGCTGTGAACTCAGACTGAGGCTGCTGCGTCCTCACAAGCAGGTGCAGGCACCAACACTGGGACAGTGTGGACAAGGCTTTCTACTCTGCCCTGGGACCCGCCCTCAGCCAATCACCAACACCCCCAAATACGACCTCGCCGGTCTCAGCCAGGTTCCCTAGGAGGATGGTTCTCACCTGGCGAGAACCCATAGAACACCTGGAGAATCTGCGATGCCGTGGAGGCTGCGTGCGGATGCGTGTGCATGAGTGCCCGTGTGTGCCTGCACGCATCTGTGTCAAGTTCCTCTGGACCAGCACCTACCACTAGTACCAGCCCACGTGTTCTCGCCCCGTGTAACTCTGGCCCACTGACCAGTCCCAGAGGCCGCCCGTGCTCTCAGGGCGGACGAGGCTGGCCTGCCAGGAGTGCCGGCTCACCTGCTGCCTGAGCTGGTCCTCATAGCGCTGCCGGGCCAGCTGGTCCTGGTACTGGGCCCTCTGGGGAAGGAGAGTGAAGAGACACAGCTCAGCTGGACCCAGACTCGACTGGGCACTGGGACTCCAGATGAGCTGTCCACTCCCAGAAACATGGAGACACACGGATACTCCCCCTCCACTCAGCACCGAGGGGTCGCTTGGCTTTGGGGGTTTCAGCAAGGGCGTTCCAGGTGCAGATATAAGAGCCGACACCCTATAGACCCTCACTCAGCCAAAAATGGAGACCCCAAGCTGCAGCCAGCTCCCCATCCTGTCACTCCAGGTCCCGAGAGCCCAAGCAAACACGTGTGCTCACAGCCTGGTGCTGCCGGGTCTCCTCGCTCAGGGTCTTCCTCCGCTCCTCGGCCTGCACGCGGATCTGCTCACTCTTCAGCTGCTCCACGGCGGCCTCGTACTCCTGCAGAACACACACGCAGCACCTCTGCACCCAGGCTCCCATGCGAGAACCACACCCCCGCCACCGCCCCACACATTATTGCCACACCCAGCCTGGGAGGCAGGCCCAGGCAGCGTCGGAGTGCATCCGGGTCAGCACCCAGGCCCACAGGCAGAGAGGAGCACCAGGAAAGGCCTGGGAACAGCCCCCAGGGACCCCAGACAGTCAGTCTCCAGGGGTGCCCGCCACTCCCCTTCCTGGAGCTGCTGCACAGCCCGAGGCTGAGGGCAGCGCCTGCACCTGCTCTGCGCTCACCGCATGCTCCAGCGGCAAGAGTCCCGCCGAGCACAGTGAAGACGCCCTGCCCTCCAGAAGACCAGACGTCCCTCCCAGGGGGCCCTGCTGCGTGAAGGCTGCACAGCCAGCACCCACCTTGGACCTCCCTTGGCCTCCTTCTGTAGAAGGAGGGGCCCAAGCTGGACCCGGGGCCTTCCGCCACCCTGTGTGTCTGCCTGCCCCCCACCCCCGCCGGCACCAGTGCACGCCTCACCTTGAGCTTGGACTGCTGCTCCAGCTGGAGCGTCTGCTCCTGCATCTGTGCGAGATGCAGGGCATCCTTGGCATGGCCTGCAGGGGTGAGCCGGAGAGGGGGCGTTAGGATATCCAGACACACCCGCAGCTAGCTAGGTAAGCACTCTCACGTGCCAAGCGGCTTTCTGGGAAACCCCCAGCGCCACCTCGCCCATCCACACTCATTCCTGGCCAGACCGTACCCAATGCCCCCTACCCCCCAAAGGCCGTTGCCCCATCCCCAACAAAAAGCTTGGCACATTTGCATGGCCTTGTCTCCCCAGGACAATACTGGTGAGTGACACAGAACAGCCACCCACACCCACCAAGGGTAGGACACGGGGTCCACACAGCAGTCACGTCCCAATTCAACAAAAACCAAGGCAGGCCAGGCGCGGTGGCTCACGCCTGTAATCCTAGCACTCTAGGAGGCTGAGGTGGGTGGATCGCTCAAGGTCAGGAGTTCGAAACCAGCCTGAGCAAGAGCGAGACCCCGTCTCTACTAAAAACAGAAAGAAATTAATTGGCCAAGTAGAAATATATAGAAAAAAAATTAGCTGGGCATGGTGGCGCACGCCTGTAGTTCCAGCAACTCGGGAGGCTGAGGCAGGAGGATCGCTTGAGCCCAGGAGCTTGAGGTTGCTGTGAGCTAGGCTGACGCCAAGGCACTCTAGCCCAGGCAACAGAGTGAGACTCTGTCTCAAAAAAAAAAAAAAAAAAAGGCAAGGCAACTGCTAGACCATTCTTCACTTTCCACGTTATGTGTTTTTCTTAAATTTCTAATATCTATTGTCACTGATTTGCTATCAAGCAGATGCAGATAAGAAAACGAATAAGTAACTGAGAATTAAATCAGACGCAAGCTAACACACTCCGTTATGACCACATGCACACTGTGCCGTCTAGGGGTATTCTGCTCACAGGGTGGAACCGACACCGGCCAGGATCCGAGTGTTCTGGAAGAACACTAGGCACTTTCCTAGCTGAAGACCTAGTGACAGTTTTCCCATTCAGTATGATTTACTGTCAAAACTTCCTAATACACAAAACTCATGAAGAGGGCACCCTCCCCTCCAATATTCCCAGTTTGGTTCTTTGTTCACTTTGTTTCTCCACCCTGCAGCTTGCCGGTATCGTGAAGGCTTCAGAGGAAATCGCAGACCACGGGACATGTCAGCCCACCTGCAGCAAACACATCACGACCTAGAGCTCAGCACTTGCTCGTGGTTTGGTTTTTTCCCTTTTCTTGAGACAGGGTCTCACTCTGTTGCCTGGGCTAGAGTGCAGTGGCGTCACCATGGCTTTTGGAAACTCCTGGGCTCAAGCAATCCTCCTGCCTCAGCCTCCCAGAGTGCTGGGTTTACAGGCTGGTTTTTTTTCCTTTTTTGGAGGTAATCTGACGTGAGACATGAGCACGTCATAAGAATACTTCACACGTTCATTAGGCAGATGTGGCGGGACACTTTAATGTTTGGATCGGTTTCTGGGGCGTGTGCTTTGGCGTGAACTTGGCTGACAGGCATCAGCATCAAAGCCTGGGAAGGACCTTCAGAGCCAACCTCCTGGAGCCCCACACACCCTGGGTCTCCAGTGACCAGAAGCACAGATCACACAGGGACCTACCTCTGCAGGAGGCAGCTCAAAGGCACCAGGTCCCATCCTGTACGACTGGTGAGGGCTGAACAGACCCTGGGGCCACTTCAGTACCTCTTGCCCTGACTGGGAGGGGGCAGAGGTGCCACAGCTCCCTGAGCTCTCATCCCAGAGCAGTCAACAGGAACGTGGGTGTCACAGTCCAGGAAAGCTGCCCTGTTTACTCAAGAGGTGACCTTTGGCAAGCCAACTCAATCTCTGAGGCCGTTTCCTCCCCTGAAAATGGAGCATTTGTAGTCCCCTCCCCCACCGACTCTTGGGATAATGAAACGAGAGAGATCACAGGCTGTGCCCATGTGACCTCCCTAAATCACAAGCTCTCAGTTTAAAATGAACAATAACGCAACACCTTGAAATTACCCTGTGCTAGGAGATATGCATCGCAAAGCATTAATTAAGCACCTGCTGCACGCAAGGTGCTCTTTTAGGCATCCTCCCTTGTGGGATATACAGGCAAGGGGACTGGTGCACAGACAGCTCTAGGCTTGTGTGCCTTGGCTTCCACAGACAGGCCCAGGGAGGGCCAGGGAAGACCCCAGGATGAGGCAGCATTGGGCACTGCCTTGAAGGACAGAGGAGGTGGTCAGTCTGTGAGGAGGAGCCGCTGAGGACAGCTCCAGTTTGCCTGGAGGGAGCAGCGAGGTCAAAGCAGCAGGCTCAGGCCAAACCACAATGACCCCACCACCAGGCCAGGGAGCCCGATGAATCCAGGCACCCAAGAGGCTTATGGAGAAGGAGCACCCAGAAAGGTCAGGCTTGCCAAGGGGCCAACAGGAAGACAGGCAGGAGGCACCCTGGGAGAGAGAGTTTGGGGATCAGAAGGGTGGCGACCACAGAGACACCCTCAGCAGCCAGCAGTGAGGCCGGAAGGATGGCAGGAATGAAAAAGAATGCACACCTGGCACAGAATCCACAGGAAGGGAAGACTCTCCAGGTGGGGGGACCAGGCCTCCAGACCAGGCATCCTGAGCTCCACAGGATACCCTGCTTGGCTGGGAAATGAGGGCTCAGTTTTGGAGAGTAAAGGCCAAGGCACTGGAGACCCAGGTGGAAAATGTCCCAGGGTAGGAGCTCTGGGGTGGCCAGGACTGGGGAGCAATTCAGAGGCAGGATGGAGAGGAAGGCCCCAGCTGTTCCCCTCAGATGCACCCAAAGCCACTCACAGAGGCTGGCATAACTACATGGTGGGGGGGGGGCACGGGTCAAGACTGAGCTTCCGATAGTGGGAGAACTTTGAAACTCTACGTATGGATAGTGGGCAAACCCCTCAAGACCTGGGACAAAAAGGTGTCCCCCAGCTACCTTGTAACAAGAAATGAGCTCACCTGCCTGCCATTGTCTGAAGTACCTTGAAGCCCAGCCTTGATCCTCATCCCAAACTGAACATTAAAATTATCTAGCAAGCTTAAAACAGCTGGGGCAAACCAGGCACAGGGGCAATGTCTGTCATCCCAGCTACTCAGGATGCTGGTGCAGAAGATCATTTGCACCCACAAATTCGAGGCCAGCCTGGGCAACATATCCAGACCATGTCTCTTAAGAAAAGAAAAACAAGACAACCAAAAACACCTGGGGGCAGAGGGAGCCCAGCTAGGGCTAACAATATGTTGGCCTGGTCTTGGGCCTAAATCTTAATGTCTTGGACGTGCCTCAGCCAGACCCAGAGACCATTGCCCAGGGCGTTCCTGTAGGCCCCTGGGAAAGGGGAGGAGAATCCTCCCCTCAAGTGCCAGGACCTCTCCCGTCTCAAACAGGAAAACTCTGCTTATAGTTGCTTCATACCAAGGCTTCCCCACAGGATCTTCTTTGAAAAAAAGAAGGCCCTAACTAAAACAAAAGTGTGAGAACCAGTGCATTCCATCAGTCAGTATTTATTCAACACCTTATACATTCCAGGCTCTTGAACACTTAAACCACAGCCAATACAAATCTTTAAAGCCAAGGTAGAAAGGAAGGTTGGGGGAAGAGACCTGGGCCCAGGGAAGGCAGTCACTGCTGACACCATGAGGGCCATGGGTCAGAGAGAGTCACCAGGTTGGTGACTCACGTTTTCCAATACTAAACGCAAATCTGCTATATTCTCGTTAAAACCAATAACTCTCAAATATGCCTCCCTTGTTACGTAGAAAATTGCTAGCAACCACGGAACAAACAGATCTACCATTCTGGCTACGCCTTGGCCCGTCCCACGTGGAGGCAGCAAGAGAGGAAGGATGCCAGGCATTCGGCCGTCAGTGAAATCCAGGCTCCAGCCCCAGCGCCTGATGCCTGTAACCTCTGAAAGTTACCTCCGCACCGGTTTCCTCGCCTGACGTGCTCGTGACAGCTAGGAACGTGCAAAAGGGTGACAGACTCTGAACCTGCCGGCATGCAAGTGGGCTTTGGCCATGGGTACTCCTGGAGGCCAGTCTCCTCACCGGACAAGTGGGGCTGCCCAAGCCACTTCATCGCCCAACTGCTCGGGTGGGCAAGGGGTCAACCGCCCCTCGAGCGCCCGGCTCTGGCGCTCGGCCGCGGAGCCTCCTGCTCCCCGGGGCCCTCGGCCGCCCGGCCCCGCCCCGCCCCGCCCGGCCCGCACTCACGCGAGTGCTCCAGCTCGCGCGCCGCCTTGGCCGCGCGCTCCAGGCCCGTCGGGTCGAAGTTGCTCCATTTGTCCTTGGGCGCCGGCCGGTCTCCCACGCCGCGGTCCCCGCCGCCCTCGGCCCCGGGCTGCGCGGGCGGCAAGGGCAGCGGCGGCCCCGCGCCTTCGCCCTTGGGGCCCTTGTTGAGGCCGAAGAGCCACGACATGACCCGGAGCGCCGCACGCCGCCGCAGCCGCGGGACTCCGACCCGAACGTGACTAGCGCGCGGCTCGGAGCAGCCTCCACGCGCCGGGAGCCGGCGGGCAGGGCCACTGCGCAGGCGCGACACATGCCCGCCTCCCGGGCGACGGAAGCTAGCGAGGGCCATGCGGCCCTCAGGCCTCGGATTGGCCACGCGGCGCGCAGGATCGTGACGCCATCGGCGTCGGCGCCGCGATTGCCCGAGCGGGCTCGGGAGGGGGCGGGCCGAAGCGCCTGTGTACAGGAGCCAAGCAGGGGCAAAATTGCCGGCGTGGGCGTGTGTGCGCCCTTGTTACGTCAGTTCCGCTCAACGAGGACACCGGATCCCGTTGCTATGGTTCCCGTGGAGCGCAGGCTCCGCGGCCGAGGGGCCGGTGCCCAGGGAGCTCTCGTGGGCGCGGCCGCGGAAAATCCCGGACGAACCTCACCCGGGCCGGGGCCGGCAGGGGAGCTCGGCGAGGCTGCGCTCGCTGGGTCTCTGAGCCCGGCGCGTACAGTAGGCGCTCCATGCGACCGTGGTTCGGTGGGACGGGCTGGAGGACCGGCGCTCCCCGTCTTCCCCTTTGGTGTCGCCGCAAACCTCCGCGGTCCGTGGCTGCGGGACCCCGTTTGGCCCACACAGGGCGGCGGCCGAGAGCCCCAACCCCGAGGCTCGGAGGAGCGGGGCAGCCGCGCCCCAAGGCCCCGCAGAGGAGCCTCTTAGAGCGGAGGGACCGGCCCTCTGCAGGCTCCAGTCGCCGGCCTGGGACAGCCCCGCCTTGGCGGCCGCTGTGCTGCCGCAGGGCCAGGGCCCGGGCAGGCGTCGGTCCGGAACCGCGGCACCCAGAGTGGCTCTTGGTCCCAGTCTTGCAGTTGCCCGCTGGTTCTTTCCTTGGTGGAACAGGTTGAGTTTACAGAGCTGTATGGACGGACCTTTCTCACTAGGTTGAAAACAATTATAAGTGTCACAAAAAATAGGAAAAAATGTGAAATTCTAAGATAATTTTGTGATTTTTTTCCCCTACACAAAGAGAAAAGCCAAATGACTTTCCCAGCGATAGCCAGACGCCCCCAGTGGCTGCCATCAGGGTTTTTATGGACTAGCTGCAAAGCATCCCGCCCACGGCACCCCACAGGGCTTGGATGGGCAAAGAAGAGGACATGAGTGGGAGACTGAGGTCCTCTTCCGTAGCAGCCACATGCCCGCCTCCGGCTCCATCCCCAGGCAGGCACTTGGCAAGCTTCTGTCTTTTTTGATTTTATTTTATTGTATTGTATTTTTGAGAAAGGGTCTTGATATGTTGCCTGGGTAGAGTGCAGTGGAGTCATCATAGCTCACTGCAGCCTCAAACTCCTGGGCTCAAGCGATCCTCCCTCCCGCCGTGGCCTCCCAGAGTGCTAGGATTACAGGCATGAGCCACTGCACCCGCTAGCTGGTGTCTTTTATAAATTTCTGCATTTTAAATAGCCGGTTTCATATAACTAGGCTTAATTTAAAAAACAGAAAATATGCTGGCTTATGACTTATGTAATTGCTTTAAAGAGATATTGAGAGAGAGCAGAACTAAACCTCCTCCCTCCAAAGAGTGCCGCTCCACACTTCCCACTCTCTGACGAGCTTGCAAAGCTTCCTTCAACCTTAGACTGGAAGCCATTCAGGAGGACAGATACACCCGTCTTAAAGACACTGAGCCAATAAAAGGGAATGAGAATGGTGCTTTTTCTACATTTAATCAACACACATGAAGATCTCTGCTGCTTGCGCTGTGCTGTTTCACTGCTGGGATTCCCCCGGCTGCTTCCTCTCCAGCATTGACAACCTGGAGGAGAGACTGCAGAGGTTAAAGGTGCAAGTGCATAGCCTGGCCTCCAGCCTTGAGCCAAATCAGGGGTTGGGGAGTAGAGGGAGACACAGCTGCCCCTGGGATCCCAGGCCAGCAGGAGCAGGGGCCTGAGTCCCAGAGCAGGCCCCACCTAAGTGGTGGGTGGAGCACTCTGCTCCCAGAATTCAGGCGACAAGTGTGCTTTCTGAGTCTCCCACTCTGTTACCTCTGGGGAGCTGCATAGCATGCCAGACCTGTAGCCTCCTAGTGTGGCCCCTGGCCCAGTGACCCAGTCCCAGGGCTTCCCCGCACTGCCCATGCAGAACCTTGTCCTCTGACACTGGGGCAAGAGACTGCTGCTGCCCCCATGTCACTCTGCAGTCTCCCTCCCCGAGAGGTGCCAGCCTTCGGGACTAAGGGGCCAGCCTCTCTCCTATTCTTTCTCTCCAGCTTCCACAGGACCCCTGGCTCTGTCTCACTCCCAGTTGCCCCAGTCCATCAGCAGCCCATCACTCCCACCAGCATGTGCGCCCTGCCCCTGCCACCACCAGGCAGGCCCTAGCCCAGCTGAAAGGAAAGCTACCCAGTTTGGCCCACTGGGCCCCCAGTGTGGGGATCAGCAGAGCAGGGCTCCCAGCTCTTTTGCAACTGGCCAGCTCCTGCCAGCTCTTCCCCAAGGCACAGTGGTCACCATGAGGTAATATGCATAGCAGTGCTGGGTCCAGGACTGTAGAGCAACTTATGACTGAGCCCAAAGCTCACTGGCCCCTCCAGGCTTCCCCCGTAGCTGTGTAGCTTGTCTTCTTGTTTGGTGCTCTGTTTAGGTAAGCAGTTGCCTACTCGTGGCAACCCTGCATACTGTCCTCCACTCCCAAAGCAGCCCCTCTGCCTAGCTGGACCTGCAGACCCACCTATAGAAGGGCCATTATGGCCATCATGTCCCCATCAGAGGCCCTGAAGTTAACTCTGTAGATGTGCACACTTCCAGGTCATGTGAGGTCATGCGTGGCCTTAAGACAGGCATTCGGCTGCCCTGCCCCTCAGAGGTCAGGTGACATACTATGAGTACTGGCCCATCCTTTGCAGGGCTGAGGTGGGAACTCTGCCTTCCCCGGAAAAAAGCAGAGCCGGCTGCATGGTCTGGGAGCAGATCCCCTCAAAGCCATGGCCGAGGCCGGGTGTGGAGGCTCACGCCTGTAATCCTAGCACTCTGGGAGGCCAAGGTGGGTGGATTGCTCAAGGCCTGGAGTTCGAAAGCCATGGCCGTGGCAGTGCCTTCATGTCCCATGGACACTCTGGGAGGGGCTATGAGAAGGAGTTACCTACCGTGGCTGGGACACCTCCCTATGTATGGGGCTGGCCTTGGAGCAGAAGAGGCAGTGGGGGCAAGAGGTGAAGGCCCCAGGCCACCTGGTGAGTAGGGATGCTCATGGCTCTCACCCCTCCCGGGCATCAGCACTGTGCACCCCACGTGTGCTGTGCTAGAGTGTGGCCTCCTGTCCCACGGCCTGTGGTTCCCTCTTGCTACAGGCTCAGGCAGGCAGGCTGCCAGCCACCCTCCACCCTGCTCTGTTTGTCCCTACACCTGGCAAGGACAAGGGGCATCTTTCTTCCTTCAGAAGCTCAGACTATGTGGCACACAGGGTATAATTTGTCAAGGCAAGTTCATCTCTGAAATGTGAGCAAGGTGGCAGGGGTCAGAGATCAGAGGTTGCCCCTCCAGCCCCTGCCCAGGAGACTGCAGCCTTCACCTCCCTGCCTGCCCCCTCCCCTGCCCAAAATAGCAGCTCTAGAGCCCCTTGCCTAGGGCTGGGTCCACCCTTCATCTGTCCCCTGGAACCCCCAGGGGTCTCCCTGGCATCCCTTCCTCCCCACACTCATCTCCAGGAGGAGATATGATTTCTACCAGCTTTTTATAAAATTGAATGTTGGAAGAATATTTTTCATACCAGAGAAAAAAAGCAAGAGGCACACAGCTATTGCATTTTAGCACCAATTCCTAAATCGTCCCCTCTTGCCAGCGGAAGGCTGTCATGTAGGGCTGCGCTGCCAAGATTTCCCATCGTTTATTACTGTCACTATGGAAACAGCTCCCACTCAAGGGAGGTAACTGGAGTCTCACTGGTGGTCCTCAGCTGCAGGGCTCACTCTTGGACACCCCACTTCATGGAGATCTGGATTGCTGCCCTCCAGCTCCCACTGACAGCTCTGTCCCAGGGTTTTGGGGTGCTGGGAGGGCACTTATTCGTGCCTTGGGGTTGGACACGAATTTCAGCCCCTTGAGGCCCTCCTGCCAGTGGACAAGCGCCAGGCTGCCCGGTGAAGTAGTGTCTCAGGAACCAGTCTGACGCGCAGCCTTGGCGAAATCCCCAGGGGTGTCCTCTTCAAATCTGGGACAGGACCAGCTGCGCTGCCTCACAGAGGGCAGAAACCAGCACAGGTGTGAGGGTTGCCCTTGAGCCTGCTGTAGTCTCCCTCCAGGGCTCCTGCCAGCCCTGCCCACCCTGGCCTCCTGGGCACCTGCCACATGGGTCACAACCTTGTTTCTTTTCTTGTCTCAACCAGAAGCAAACATAGCCTTTTCTGATTTTCAGATACATGTCAAAAAACTCACTGTGGCCTTGGTGCGTGTGTAAGCCTTGGCAGGCATCAGCTTCTGTTCAGTGTCCTGGACCCAGAGTGGACCAAGCCAGGGCAGGAGTGTGCCAGAGGAGCGGGGGCAGGGGACAGCCAGCTCACAGGGAGACTGAGACAGAACTTTTCCAGAGGCTACTCCCAAGGCCAGCGCTGCTCCGAGACATGATCCAGATTGAAAGAATTCTTAAAAAAAACGCCTGAGCCAGGCGTGGTGGCACATGCCTGTAGTCCCAGCTACTCGGGAGGCTGAGGCAGGAGGATCTCTTGAGCCCAGCAGTTTGAGGTTGCTGTGAG
>CAUYRT010096904.1:0-11679 GCA_963574885.1 Lepilemur ruficaudatus
TGAATTGTGCTGCTATAAACATTCTAGTGCAAGTGTCTTTTTTATAGAGTGTCTTTTGTTCTTTTGGGTAGATGCCCACTAATGGGATTGCTGGATCAAATGGTAGATCTGCTTGTATCACTTTAAGGTATCTCCATATTGCTTTCCACAGAGGTTGCACTAGTTTGCAGCCCCACCAGCAGTGTAGGAGTGTTCCCATCTCTCCCCATCCACGCCAACATTTATTGTTTTGCAACACAATTGGCATTTTTTGTCTTGTATTCCATCTCACCTTATCAACCACCACAAATCTTTAAGCGAATTTTTCATCTTAGGATCTTGGTGTTTTCACATGTAAAGTGACATTAGAGGTTGTATGTTTCAAGAGATATATCTTTCATAATAATATCATAACTGCCACCATTTCCCTTGGTATTGTTCGAAAGCAAGTGCTAAGAAGGGTTATAACTATATTGCACAAGGGTACTTATTGCATAGGCAACATAGTGAAAAATTGTGCTTGTGTTGAATGAAAGTTTTATCTGGTTTTATTTAGAATCTCTACTGAAACTCCAAAAATGGAAGAATTCTGGCATAATTTATAAATATGATGAACAACAATGAACATTGTCCGTGGTTGGGGAGCATGCATGTTTATAAAATGGTTTCATTACAGATGTACAGAAGGCTACCTGAAGAATCAATATTAAAAATCTTATATCATGAAGAAAAACTATTTTTAGAATAAATCCTAAGTATATTAATAGGAAGGTGTAACTTTAACTGCAAACTAAAATTGTGCTCTAGGTCTTATCTAGAACTAACATCCGACTTCCCTCATGATAGCCTGCTGAATAAGAAACAGCTTGTTCCAATCAGTCCCCACTATCCTACAAGAAGAGAAGCTTGTCAGTTTGTCATAAGTAGGCGTGTGCCACAGTACACTTTCTGACTTACAGAAACAGATGTTCTATTCTTACTCGTTCTTTGGTAATATAAAAACCTATGAAAAAAAAACTATGTACTTATTTTGAAAAATATTAGATGATTAAATGCGTTGTTGCACGAGACATGACTTTTGCAAAGGTCGGTTAACAGCCAGACGAAAGTGCTGTGGGAAAGGGGAGGCTAATTTCTTGTAATTTAATGGCTTTGCTGCACAATCTACTGAGCAGTTCAGCAAAGCAGAATCAACAGCTGCCGTGGAAACCGATTATTTAGGACAAGCAGAGGGAGAGCTTTTACGCCCCGCGCCGGAGCCTGAATGTTGCTCTCTAAGTAGTGCTCGGATGGTCAGCGTAGCGTTTTGGGAGGGGAGAAATGAAAATTGGGTAAAATCCTAGGAGGGTAATGCATATGAGGCCTCAAATGGTTATAGTGCTGTCACATTTAGTGAAAATCCACTCACCCTATTTGTGATTCATGACAATAACATGACCAGACATGGAAAGCAGGTGGCCTTATTATCATAGAGAAAGTCAAGTGGTGCATGATAAATTAGAACCAAAATATTGCAGGAGCATAATTAAGAAGTAGATTTCAGTATAGTTGTCGGGGTGCAGTTCTTTGACCAGAAGTAATTACCGGAATTTTCTACATATATGAATCAGAAATAGTATTGTCAGGTTTAGCCAATACAATACAGGACACTCAGCTAAATTTGATTTCAGATATAAGGAATAATTTTTAGGATAAATATGTGCCAAATATTGCACATACTTATACCAAAAATAATAGTTTATCAGAAATCTGTTTTTACTTAGGAATCTTGTATTTTATCTGGCAATGCTAATGAGAAATAAATATCAGTGAAAGGCTTGGGCAAACTGGATCGAAACTCTTTATCGTTAGGGCTCCCCTGTATATCAAAGCCTCTCAGTTAATATTTGTGTTGGTTTTCCGTTGTTGCCGTGACAATGACCACAAACTAACGGCCGAACAGTAGCACAAATGTGTTCTTTCAGAGTTCTGTATGTTAGAAGTCGAACCGACATGGGTCTCTCTGGACTAAAATCTGGCTGTCACGAAGGCAGTGTTCATGCTCCAGGCTCAAGGAAAGAATCTGTTTCCTTGCCTTTTCCAGCTTCTACAGACCACCCACCTCTTTTGGCTTATGCTGCCTTTCTTAGATCTTCCAAGCCGGATAAGGTGCCAAGTCTCACTCACAGCGCAGCATCCTGACCTTCTTCCACACCTCGTCGCCCTCTGATCCTCTTCTGCCTCCCTTCACTCATGGCGCCTCGCAGTTACACTGGACTCGCCTGGGGAGGCCAGGATCATCTTCCCATTTAAGGTCAGGGGCTTAGCAACCTTAATTCCCTTTTGCCATGTAACCTGTCACACTGCAGGTTCCGGGGATCAGGACATAGCCGTCCTGATGCGGGGAGGCCATCAAACTGCCCATCACAGTCCATGAGACATATTGTCTCAAATTAGGCAATCACGTTTTAAAATTGACTTATCACAGGTATCTTGCCTTTCTTCTTTTCTAATTGGTTCATTATGTTTATTTTTAATAGGATGCAAAAAAGCATACATGAAGTTTGAGAGTTTTTTGAAAATTTAATAAAATAATTCAATATGATTTAAATACAGCTTCAAAGAAACAGATTGGTTTAAATCATTCAAATCAAGTAAGGTCGTCATTAACCAGATTCATTCTTTATAGAATCCTTGTTTTATTTTGATTGAACTAGATTTGTGAGGGAAAGAGAGATTGTAACAACCAAACAGAATTTTCAAGGATTCACCTCAAAATACCATTTCTGGAAGTTTGTGTAAATATCAATTTCTCTTTTCAACCTTTGGCATTTCTCTCCATCCTCACTAGGCAGTTTTCCCACTTACATTGGGAATATAAAACCAAGGTGCCAGGTAACACTTGAGTGTTTCAAGCATTGTTTACTTTTATTACAGTTTCATTCTGGCCTGTCTTTGAAAATTATTTTTCTCTATGCTAATTACTATAAACAAGATCTACTCTGTGACTACTCTGGAGACAGAGATGAGTTAATGTAACTTTTCTGTGCCGGAGGTAAATGGGGTTAGAAGTGTGTACTCTGTTGTGAAAACTTCCTGTTTAGCCATTTCCCAACTACTCTAAACCATTTAATCTCATTGATAAGAGTGCTACATCCTACATTCTTATGCTCAAGAATTTTGGAAAATATTTTAAAACTTCTTATTTTTGATTTAACGCTTTCCAGCCCCCACCAACCTGCTGACCCAACTACTTTGCTAAACCTAAATTCTTCAGGCTCCACAGAGTAAATACACTAATTTGTGGGATTTGTGACTCCTTCAGTTATCAAGTGGATCATACTTCTTTTTAAAAATCAAGCGATTTAAATGAAAATCCGTTGCAGGATATATGTGGACAGTTAGTGTCATCCTTGGAACAACCAAAGATATCCTAGTGTCTCGAAAAACTTAGAATGGGATACTGTGTTTTATTTTTCTCAGAGGTAATAGTTTATTTGTTAAGTGATCGTGATGTCCGGGGAATCAGAACAGTTGTTCCCTAGGAGCCTAAGACTTTCAACTGAAATATAGGAACTCAAATTTAATTACGCTGCGTTTTCCCTTCACCGATTTGTTAGCAGTTGGGTGGCGGTCTCCTGTCAGTTGCTTCAAGAGACAGTACTGAATTCCTGGAATACTTAAGCAAAGTGTCCCTGTGCTGCAGTGAAGCCTGTGCAGTGCTGCGTGGCCTGCCTGAGGTCTCCTGTCTGAGCCTGAGTGGCCTCTATCTGAACCGTCCCCAGGTTGGGAAACCAACAGCATTTCTCTCTCCTCACGAATCCAGATAGCCGTCTTTAGAAAACTGCCTGAGTTTGAATCCTAACAGTACCACTTAGTAGCTCTGCAACTGTGGTGGAGACACTTAATCCTGGCCTCAGTTTTCTCATCTGTAAAATGAGGGTAGTGTCTACCACATACAAACAGTCCTCTGAAGGAAAAGCATAGTTAAATCATGCAAAGCACCTAGACAGTGCACTTCTTTATGAGTGGTCCCCTAGCAGCTGCCTAAAATTACTCTTCTCATTCTTTATTTTCTTGTTAGTTTGTTTGTTTTTTCCTTAACCTGCTTGCTCCACCAGTGATTTGAGATAGTGGACAATAATGTCAGAGATACGATGGAGTGAGAAAAAATTCAAATACGAAAAGGATGAGGTGCTTGTTTTTCAGTGAATGGTCCTAGGAAGAGTTCATACGATTTTGACCAGAAGCCTTATCAGAAGATACAGTCGAATTCAGACAAGCGTGGGAGCAGTTACATGATGCTTACTAATCTTCCTAGTATCTAGGTCTACAAAACATCGTAACTAGTTTTTGAAATTTCCTATTTCTTTTAACGCTTCCTATAAAAATGATGGTTTTTCATAGGTCTTCTAAATAATGATTTGGCCTATAAAAATGCCTCAAATCCCACCTGTGAAATTCACAAGGTCATGAAGAATGAAGAGTCTTTGTTCTCTTTAGTCTGTTGGTATTTTGAATTAATATTGGATCGTATGTGTCTATGATAGTTAAAAACAACTGCTTGAAGTGCAGTTAATGGTTACACTTTTTCTCTATCCTCTTATTGTTTGTTTTTGAGCCTTGCTCAAAGAACTATGGCTTGGAAAGTGTTATTTTTGGCTGCTTCAAATATGATCATTGTGCTAATAATTTCTATTAACTGAATCATGAAGCTATAAGAGGTTCTTTGGTTGTCAATTGATAATACACATTTATATTAAATTATGTATACATTAATAAAAAACTAAAATGCCCATTTATAGAGTATTTCACTATTGTATTTTACGTGGTTAGTTTTGAATCACAATAAATGTTGGTTTTATAGAAAAAGGAAACTAGGGATACTTTAATCCTTTTTAAGTTAAAATATAATTTTTTAGTATGCAAACTAAACATGCATTTGTAATTTAACTATGTATTTACAGTTCTTTTATCTAATAGGATGTATTCATCTAAAAACTCTGCAACTTATCTGTTTTGGAAATTCAAAATTGGCCAAAGGGAAAAAGACTTTTGGCCACAAGATGTCACTGTTTGTCATTTCTTTAGTGTCGTAAGGCTGCCTGACCTGGTTTCTCTCAGACTCACAGAATTAGGAAGCAGCATCAGGATTTCCGACAATAACTGAGGTTGTTGTCTTACCTCCTCTCATTCCATGGCTGGTAGAATGTCCAAAACTGTATGCCAACTCCGCGCCTAATGAGCACGAGAGTTTGAAGTAATACAGTATCTCCTGTGATGAGCTGTTCCATACTTTTAAAAGTTTTTAAAATTTGAGTTTTTCATTTAATAAAATGACTCAGTATGAATTAAAAATATCTTCAAAAAGTCCAGGTTGGTTTAGATTATTCAAATCAAATAGGGCCTTCATTAACCAGATTCATTCTTCATTTGAATTCTAATTTGATTTTGATTGAACCAAATGAGTAAAGGAAAGAGAGATTATAGCAAAGCAAACAGAAATCAAGGATTCCCTTCAAAATGCCATTTCTAGAGGTTTGTGTAAATATTTTCTCTTTTCACGCATTGGCATTTATCTCTAGACCCCCTAGAACATAACTGGCATCCAGTATTATAAATATGGAGCTCCCCACTTACAACATATATCTTAATAATTATAGCTAATCAAAATTTTATGAAAACATTTATAATTTTAAGGAAAAACATTCCAGAATTTCTAGATTATTTGTGAATGTCTGGTATTTTAGTTACCCCAGGAAATTTCAATGTATCTGAATTAAGCTTATCCTGATTTCAATGAAAAGTAAGAAAGATTAGATGTTTTGTGAAAATGCTAAAATCAACTTATCTTCACTTGAGAAAAAAGAACATCAGTAATGAAATATAATATATTTTTAATTGTATATAAATAATGATATCATGGGAAAAGTTTCATACTACAGTTCCCAAGTGTTATGCTATGAAATACGTCCAAACTCGCTATTTTCAAACTATATAACACACAGAAGTAGTGTTATGGGTTGAATTGTGTCCCACCAAATTTTGTATGTTGAAGTCCTAACCACTAGTAGCTCAGAATGTGACCTTATTTAGAAATAGGGTTGTTACAGGTGCAATTAATTAAGATGAGGTCATGCTGGACCTACTCCCCGAGTCGAATAGGCTGGTGTCCTTATATAAAGGGGGAAATTTTGACACAGACACACACACAGGATGAATGCTATGTGTAGATGAAAGCAGAGATCTAGTGATGAATCTACAAGCCAAAGAGTGCCAGGTATTGCCAGCAAATTATCAGAAGCTAAGGAAAAAGGCACAGACCAGATCCTCCCTCACAGCCTCAGAATCAGTCAGTTCTTCTGACACCTTGATATTGGATTTCTCGCCTCGAAAATTATGAGACAAAAAATTTCTGTTGTTTCAGCCACTCAGTTTGTGGTACTTGGTCACAGCAGCCTAGGAAACCGATACAACCAGAAACTAGGGATTAATAGATGTTTCATAGGGAATTTTTTCTAAATTTCAGAGTACTACAGGGGTACAAATGCTATGGTTACATAAATTTCCTTTGCCCATCCCCCTGATAGCACGCACCGCACCTGTTAGGTGTGAATTTACCCATCCTTTCCACCCCCTCAACCTGCCCGACACCTTATGAATGTTACTTCCCATTTGTACGCCTTAGTGTTGATCAATTAGTACCAATTTAATGGTGAGTACACGTGCTACTTGTTTTTCCCTTCATGTTTCACTTAGAAGAGTGGGCTGCAGCTCCATCTAGGATAATACAATAGGTAGTTCATCATTTTTTATGGCTGAGTAGAACTCCATGGTATACATATGCCACATTTTATTAACCCACCCATGTACTGATGGGCACCTGGGTTGTTTCCACATTTTTGCGATTGTGAATTGTGCTACTATAAACATTCGAGTGCAGGTGTCTCTTTTATGGAATGTCTCTTTTTCCCTCGGTAGGTACCCAATAGTGCGATTGCTGGATCAAATGGTAGGTCTACTTTTAGTTCTTGGCGGTATCTCCACACTACTTTCCATAGAAGTTGTGCTAGTTTGCAGCTCCATCAGCGGTGTACGAGTGTTCCTACCTCTCCACATTCATGCCAACATTTGTTGTTTTGAGGCTTTTTGATAAAGCCATTCTAACTGGATTTGGTGATGGAACATACTAAAGACACAAAGCAAAACAAGAATGAGAACTAGTCCTGGGACATACTTTTGCATGTGTAACTTCAACTATGTGGTAAAGCAAGGCAGTGATAGGAAATTTAGGGAAGTACTTAAAAATATCAGAGGAATTTAATGCATAAGAGGCTTATTTCAGATTACAAGAAATCCGAAGTCCAGGAGGTGACAAGACTGTTTCTAATGACATTATCCTGCACAGTAAAGGACAAAGAGAAAAGAAAAGAGCTTTCTTTAACTTTCTGCAAAATGTGGAGTGTAGCAGATCACAAAATGTCTATTACAGCATAATTTTTCATTCTGTCTAAATATCAGCAGTTTCCCATATAAAGAACTACAATAGAACATACCCATAAAATATCTCCATCTGCTCATGCGTATACATTTGTACTCAGAAGCGCAGGACATCTGCAGTACATGGACAGTATGTCGTGCTGTTAAAAGTGCTCCATAACAATAGATTTTGAGAACCACCAGATGTCAGCATCTGATGATTCTCTGAAAAAGACTCATGCCTTTTTATTTCTCTTTGCAACAGACTCTGTTCAGCCATTTTCTCCATCGATTAAAAAAATGAATGAGAAATTGTGTGATGTTTGAAATAATCATATCACATGTAAGAAGATAAGCAATTCATTCAATGTAATAATATTTTACAATCATGAGTTTTATGATATGTTAAGCAGAGAGATGAATATAAATATCAGTGTGTCTGGATATATGCATTATGCATATATACGTTTATACGCATATGTATAATGCCCAATGCATTGTATGAGAATGAATTGTTAATGCACTTTTTTACCTCCTTAACCTCTCAACAAGCGTTTCTCTTTTCAGGATAGTACCTTTGCCCTGTGAAAAAGAATGAAGACATCTGATGTTTTCTTTGCTGTTTTCACTGTATTGGAAATTTAATCCTTTCTACCTTGTGTGGATATTTTTGGATGCAGTATCTCTACACTTCTGCAGATCTGTTATTTCCTTGATGGCTAGAAGAGTATCTTTTCCATGTGACGGAATGTTTGGCATCTTTTCATATGTCTGTTGGCTTTTTGTATATCTTCATTGGAGAAATGTCTATTGAAGCCCTTTGTGCATTTTTCAGTAGGTTGTTATTTTGCTATTGAGGTGCAGGAGTGCCCTACACATTTTCCCTATTAACCACTATAGTTTGCAAATATTTTGTCCCATTATGTAGGCCACCTTTTCACCCTGTTGGTTATTTCCTTCGCTGTGTAGAAGCTTTTCAGGTGGATGACTCTCTTGTCTATTTTTGCTTTTGTTGCCTGTGCTTTTTGGTGTCATATTTAAGAAACCATTGCCATGACTAATGTCAAGGAGCTTTTCCCCTGTGCTTTCTTCTGGGAGTTTTGCAGTTTTGGGTCTTACATTAAAGTCTTTAATCCTTGTTCAGTTGATTTTGTGTATGGTGTAAGATAAGCATCCAATTTCATTCTGTTGCATGTGGATATCCAGTTTTCCTAACACCATTTGTTGAAAAGACTATGCTTTCCTCGTTGTGTAATTTTGGTGCCCTTATCAAAAATGAGTTGATTGTACATGTGTAGGCTTTTTCTGGATTCTCCACTTGGTTCTATTGCTCAACATGTCTATTTAATGCCAATATCATACTGGTTTAGTTACTGTAGCTTTGTAATATATTTGGATATTGGGAAATGCAATACTTCTGGCTTTTGGGTTTTTTTGTTTTTTTTTTGTTTTTGGCTTTGGCCACTTGGGGTCTTTTATGGTTCCATATGATTTTTAGGATGTTTTATCTGTAAAACACTCCATTGGGATCTTTGATAAGGAGTACTTCAAATCTGTAGATTGCTGTGCATATATGGACATTTTAATAATATTAAATCTTCTAATGCATAGACCTAAGATGTCTTTCCATTTTTATATGTCTTCTTTAATTTCTTTGATTTATTTTTTGCAGTTTTCAGTATATAAGACTCTCACCTCCTCAGTTAAGTATATTCCTAAGTATTTTATTTATTTTGATTCTATTGTAAGTGACATGTTTCTTAATTTCCTTTCAGATAGCTCTTTTTTAATACACAGAAATGCCACTCATATTTTCACGTTGATTTTCTACTCTGCAACTTTACAAAATTCATTTATTTGTTCTTAAATTGTTTTGTTGCTGTTGTGCCTTTAGGATTTCCTCATATATGACCATGACTGTAATTCTCCTCTTCTTATTTTTGGATTCCTTCTATTTCTTTTGCTTACCTAACTGCTCTGGCTAGGACTTCTGCTACTATGTGGAATAGAATCGGCAAGAGTGAACATCCTTACCTTGTTTCTGATTGTAGAGGAAAAGTGTCAGATTTTCATCATTAATTATATTATATAATGCTAGCTGTGGGCTTTTCATGTATGGCTTTTATTTTGTTGAGTGCATTTCTTCTATACATAGTTTGTTGAGACTTTTCATCATGAAAGGATGTTAAAATCCATCAAATACTTTTTCTATATCTATTAAGATGATCATGTGATTTTCATCTTTCATGGTGTGAACATGTGATTGTGATGTACATATTAAGTGATTTGCATATGATGAAACATCCTCACATCTCAGGGATTATTTTCACCAGATCATGGTCTATAATTCTCTTAATGTGCTTTTGAATTTGGTTTACTAGTATTTTGTTGAGGACTTTTGCATGTTGGTTCATCAGGGATATTGGCCTATAGATTTCTTTTCTTCTAGTGTCTTCATCTGGCTCTGGTATAAAGGTAGGGCTGGCCTTATAAAATGGGTAGAAACTGTTCCGTCTTCTTCAATTTTTTGGAAAGTTTTGAGAAGTCCTGGCATTAATTCCTTAAGTCTTTGATCAGATTCTACAGTGAAGCCTTCTGATCCTGGGCATTTCTTGGTTGTGAGGTTTTAGATTATCTATTAAATTTTTTTGTTTGCTATTGCTATGTTTAGAGATCTATTTCTGGCTTCATTACTTAGTTTTGGTAGGCTGTGTGTTTTAGAAATCTGCTCATTGCTTCAAGTTTATGCAATTTGTTGGCATATCGTTGTTTATATTAGGCCCTTATGAGCCTCTTCATTTCTGTGGCATCGGTTATAGTGTCTCCTCATTCCTTTCTGGTTTTATTTTATTTTTTTCAGTCTTGTCTCTTTGTTTCTTTGTATAGCTAAGGACTTGTCGAGTTTTTAAAATCTCTTCAGAGACAGCAATCTTAGTTTTTTTATTTCTTTCCTATGTTTTCCATTTTATTCATTTCTGCTATAACTTTTGTTATTTTATTTCTTCTGCTGAATTTGGGCTTATTTTCTTTTCTAGTTCCTTGTGGTATAAAGATAACTTATTTATTTGGAGTCTTTTCTTTTGTATAGTGGGGGCTTATCTACCAACCATCCCCATAGTACTGCTTAAAGTGTATCCAATACAATTTTTGGATGTTCTCTTTTCATTTTCATTTGTTTTAATGCATATTTAATTTACTTTTTTATTTCATTTTTTACCCATTAGTTGTTCAAGGGTATATTGTTTAGTTTCCAGATATTTGTGAATTTTTCAAGTTTTCCTTATTGTTATTACTACTTTCATTTCATTAAGTTTTACAAAAAGATAGTTGGCATCTTAAATTTGTTAAGATTTGTTTTATGATGTAACACGTGATCTATGCTGGAGAATATTCTATGTGTACTTGAGAAGGAGGTGGATTTTAGTACTCTTGGGTACCATGGTCTATGTATGTCTGTTGTGTACATTAGTTCCATAATGTTATTCATGTGTGTTTACTTATTGATTTTCTGTCTTGATTTATACACATTATTGAAAGGGAGGTATTAGAGTCTCCTACTATAATTGTATTGCTCCCTAGTTCTCCTTTCAGATCGGTCAATGTTTGCTTCATATATTAATATTTAGGCGCTCTATGTGGCTGCACATATTTTTATAATTTGAATATCTCTTCCTGATGAACTGAGCTTTCATCATTATATAATGACCTTATTTTTATCCTATGACAGTTTTTGACTTAAAGTCTATATTGTCTGATAAAAATAGGTGTCTCTATAAAAGAGAGAAATTTTTGACACAGGGAAAACAGCATGCTGCCACGTGGCAAGGAACTACCAGGAACTATGAGAGAAGCCTAAGAGAGATCCTTAGCTAGCACATTCAGAGAGTATGGCCTGAGGGCATCATGATAGTGGACTCCTGGCCTTCAGAATTGTGAGACAATACATTTCTGAGTTTAAGATATTCATTTTATGTTACCTTGTTAGGGCAGCCCTAGCAAACTAAATAAAGAGATTAAAATCATCACAGTTAAATTTGGTCCAATAAGAAAAACAGCGGTAATAAACAGTATGACCAAAAGTACAAAACATAAAATGATTAAATGGTATGTAAGGAGCAAACAAAGTGTGGGTAAAGAAAACAGATTAATTCGCAGCAAAGAGTAAGTAGAAATAAAGTTTGGTGGCGATGGTGGAGCCAGAACAGGAAGTAGTAAGACTGGCCACTCGCCGTGTTCTGTAGG
>CAUYRT010096905.1:0-13596 GCA_963574885.1 Lepilemur ruficaudatus
ACCCGTAACTAAAGTTATTTGTATCAATTAAAAAATAAATAAAATTTTAAAATAACTTAATGATAAGTAGCATTATTAGGCATCTACCCAAAAGAACATAACACATTCTATAATAAAGACATCTGCACCCAAATGTTTATGAGCCTGTTTTTATGGTCTTTATGTCAACAGCCCTAATCTACTCATGAAAGTCTACTTCTGCACCCAGTCTGCCACATTACAAGATTAGGTTTTGTTTTATTGAGTTAGATTTTGAGTTTTAAAAATTAGATAAGATTACATGAGATTTTGTGGGCATTTTGTTTGTTTTCTATTCTTAGGGTAGTTAAAAATGTCTTTTTATCTAACCTCAAAGACCTTGAACTTGATGGAATTCTTCTTTCATGTGGTTCACTTCTGGTGGGACCACACAGCTCAGACAAAGCAATAATGTCTGATCGGGTCTCTCCAGGCTTTGCCTGAGCTCACGGTCACATAAATTTCAGGCCACGCCAGTGACAGCAGCAAGGTTGTGAGGGGCTACCAACCCCAACTTATGGCCCCCGAGTTGTGTTAACAGTTTTGTTTAAAGAAAGAGAACTCATTCACAGGAATCGAGGGAAGTCACGAGACGGCGTCAAGCAGTCAGTGGCAGCACAAATTGAACCAAGAACTAGGAGGGGACCCAGAACAATGCAATGTCCCAGAAGCCAAGGGTGGAACTCGTTTCTAGAAAGCCGCATTTATCAATAATGTCAAAACTACATGAAAGTTGAGATGGATGAGGGCTCATGAAAGACCA
This sequence comes from Lepilemur ruficaudatus, assembly GCA_963574885.1. Classification (NCBI taxonomy): domain Eukaryota; kingdom Metazoa; phylum Chordata; class Mammalia; order Primates; family Lepilemuridae; genus Lepilemur; species Lepilemur ruficaudatus. Next base: position 782 of record CAUYRT010096905.1, read on the forward strand.
GAAATCATGTCGATTACAAGAGCTTGGTTTCTGAACCTGACTGTTAGCTGAAGCTTCTTGGATATTGGGCACAAAGGCAAGCATCCTTTAGAGTGTCCCCTTTTCCTAAGATATGTGGAAATATCTGCGTCCCCAGTACTATTATAGTTAAAGGGGCAGTGGTGTCTTTTCATGCAGGCTCTGTGTTTTCATCCCAGGTATCTCAAACTTCTGCCAGAGTCCCTAATTTGCTCCTCTGGGAACTTGACGAAGAAAATGATCACTTGACTTTCCTTAAGGTCACTTTCCTGTGTCTTGCGGAGAGAGGAATTATTCTTCACGCAGTGAGCTTCCTAAGAGTGGAGAGCCTTACCACATAGCTGATGGTACACAGATTTAGGGCAGAAGTTGCAGAGTGGTAGCCTCTACCAGTTGGAAGCAAACAAAAACACCCGGGTCAGGATCTCTCACCCAGGGCACTAATGGCACTCTGGGCTGGACCCTTCTTTGTTATGGGGCCGGTCCTGTGCATTGTAGGGTCTTTAGCAGCATCCCTGGCCTGTACCCGCTAGATGCCAGTTGCACTCCCTGTTACCAGTTGTAACAACCAAAAATAACCAAAAATGTCTCAAGGCTTTGCCAAATATCCCCTGAGGACAAAATTGTCCCTAATAGAGACCTTCTGCTCCAGCTCTTTTGTTCATTTGAGACAGGGTCTCCCTGTTGTCAGGGCTGGAGTTCAGTGGTGGAATCATAGCTTGCTGCCACCTCAACCTCCAGCTCCTGGGCTCAAGCCATCCTTCTGTCGGCCACCCAAAGTGCTGGGATTATAGGCACGAGCCACTGCACTTGGCTGCTCCAGCCATTTTAAGCTGAGAGGGGTTTAATTTAAGGAAGCAGGAGCTTCCAGAAGCACAGTAAGGGTGCAGGAGCCAGGCTGGGCTCCAGGAACCCACTAGAACTGGCCTTTCCCTGGCCCTGACACCTCTGCACCATCACGGGATGCTCTTTATCACTGCATCGCCCTGTGAGGAGGGGACCTTGACTCATTTACATCCCCTCAGCCTCCAAAGGGCTTTGATTTTGCATCAGTGTCAGACAGACCTACCAGTAAATGCTTGGTTCTGCCCATTACCAGCTGGGTGTTCTTGGACAAGGTATTTAATTTCTTTGCATGCTGTTTTCCTCGTCTCCGAAATGGTGAATAATACCTGCTTGGACAAGGCACTGACTCTCTTTCTCCCCAAGATGGGGATACTAATAGCATAAGACAGTACTATGTAGGGCTGTTGTGAGGATTAAATAGTAAACACACTTCAAGTGCTTGCAGCTGTGCCTAACTCAGTAGGGCCTCAACCCACGTCCACTGTTTCTATCATTTTCAAAATTAGTGGCGGCATATGCAAAGAACAAGTGCAGTGAGGTACATTGCAGGGGAACAATAAATGAAGCTATCAATAATAACAGTATATCTCACCCCCAAGAGTGAGGGCTATTTTCTTAGGAAAATAATTTTTAAGGCTCAGGGTCTAGCCACAGGACCCCATCTGGTCCTCCTCTGAGGTTCAGCCAGGTTGCAGGGCATGTATGAAATAGATATGCTTAGAGTTAAGAAACTACAATATGGTGGGGTTTTTTTTGTTTTTTTTAAGAGTTAGGGCCTTGCTCTGTCACCCGGGCTTGGAGTGCAGTGGCACAATGATAGATTACTGCAGCTTTGAACTCCTGGGCTCAAGCTATTCTCCCACCTCAGCTTCCCGAGTAGCTGGGCACTATAGACACACGCCACCACACATGGCTAAGTTTTTTTATAGAGACAGAGTCTCCCTTTTTTTTTTTTTTTTTGAGACCAGAATCTCATGCTGTTGCCCCAAGTAGAGTGCAGTGGCATCATCACAGCTCACTGCAACCTCAAACTCCTGGGCTTACGCGATCCTCCTGCCTCAGCCTCCTGAGTAGCCAGGACTGTGACTATAGGTATGCACCACCATGCCTGGCTAATTTTTTCTATTTTTGGTAGAGATGGGGTCTCGCTCTTGCTCAGACTGGTCTCGAACTCCTGACTTCAAGCGACTCTCCCACCTCAGCCTCCCAGAGTGCTACGATTACAGCTGTGAATCGCCACTCCTAGCCCAGGGACTCCTTTAGTTGCCCAGGCTAATTTCAAACTCCTGGCCTCAGGTGATCCCGCTGCCTTGGCCTCCCAATGTGCTGGGATTGCCAAGCGTGATTTAGGAATTTTTGATAATGCAAATTCTCAAAGTAGTTTTTCTTTTTGCAAAATGAAATGTAATGCCTTTCACTTTTCAGACCAGGAACTTGGCACTTTCTCCATGAAAGACGAACAAAAGAGAAATTATAAAGAACCTCAAGCATTTTCAAACTTTAGATAGGAATAAATATATTATTATACCTAAAATTTGACAGCAGCTACTTTCTTCCCAGTATTTTAATCTGGAGGGTTATTTTTTTTTGAAAAAGTCATATGTATAGATGAGCTGGATGAACTGATTCTTCCCGCCCCTGCATCCCTCTCTTCTCACCTGCCTTGGGTCTCACTTGTCTCCTGGGCTCGAGTGGGTCTGTCACTCTGTCTGAATTGCTCCCCTGCTCTCGTGCCTCCGTCAGTCCGCATCTTTCTCTGAGTGCAAACCCGTCTGCCTTGCTGCTGTCTCTTGGCGTCTCAACTTCCCTTCCTTTCCTGTTGCTTTTTGTTTTCTTTGACAGCCTTTTTTCTCTTCTCTGTGTCTTTCCTTTAAATGCTGAAGTACATTTATCAAATAAAAGGTTTTATGGTGTGTTCTTTAAAAAATTTCCTTTTGGCAGGGGGTGGTGGCTCATGCCCATAATCCTAGCACTCTGGGAGGCCGAGGCGGGAGGATTGCTTGAGTTTAAGAGTTCAAGACCGGCCTGAGCAAGAGAGACCCTGTCTTTAATAACAAATAGAAAGAAATTAGCTGGACAACTCAAAATATACAGAAAAAATTAGCTGGACCTGGTGGCGCGACACCTGTAGTCCCAGCTACTCAGGAGGCTGAGGTGGGAGGATTGCTTGAGCCCAGGAGTTTGAGGTTGCTGTGAGCTAGGCTGACACCACAGCACTCCAGCCCTGGCAACAGAGTGAGACTCTGTCTCAAAAAAAATAAAAATAAAGAAAAATAAAGAAAAAAAGTTCCTTTTAATCTTACCACCACAAGAATGTATAATCATTCTTACAAATTTGGATACATCCTGTCATCTTTGTTTTGCTGGGTTTTTCCTTTTTCTCCTTAGCATGTTTGGGATGTAATAGCAAAATACAATAGACTAGGTGGCTTATAAACAATAGATGTTTTTTTTAGAAACAGGGCCTTGCTCTCTCACCCATCCTGGATGGAGTGCAGTGGCGTCGTCATAGCTGACTGCAACCTCAAACTCCCGGGCTCAAGCGATTCTCCTGTCTCAGCCTCCCAAGTAGCTGGGACTACAGGCATGCGCCACCATGCCCGGCTAATTTTTCTATTTTTAGTAGAGATGGGGTCTCGCTCTTGCTCAGGCTGGTCTTGAACTATTTGACCTCAAGGATCCTTCTGCCTCATCCTCCCGGAGTGCTAGGATTACAGGTGTGAGCCACCGTGCTCAGCCATATTTCTATTTTGAGTTCAGTGTTTCCTTGTTACATTGTATCACAGACACTTTAATATTGCTACACTGTTTTCCATAAATGCCGGTTTCTTTAAATGACTGCAAATAGTCTAGTTTATCCCATTCTGGACATGTAGTTTATGTTCTTCTAATCTTTATTCTCTCCCTGTAATGAATATTTTAATACATATGTTTTAGATCTTTTTCTAATAGAAGTTTCTGTAAATGAAATTACTAGGTCAAAGGATAAAAATATTTTATGTTTCTTAATAAATGTGTATTTCCAATTTTCCCCCAAAGGTTATATTGTCTTTAATTACCAAGAGCATGGGAGAATATCTACTTCATTTTTCCCTTACCACCATAAGACATTAATGTTTCAAACCAAACTAATTGTTCTAGTAGGGAGAAGTGTCCTTTTAATGGTTTTAATATGTACTTAGAAATTATTGATATTTTTCAAAGTTGAATTAGTAGATCTATGTCTTTTGTAGACTTTCTGCTTACTCCTTTTATTTATTAAAGCCTTTGTGTTTGGCTTAGTAATTTGAATTAATTTTATAAATAAAAAAGATATCCGTCACTTGTTTATTATACTATTCAGTGGGGATTTTTTTCCTCACTATATTTGTTTATTTTTACATAGCTATATCGTCAAATCTATAGCACTTTGTCTATCATGCCATGGTTTTTCTGTAATCTGAATCTTGAAGTCTATCTCTCTGGTATTAATTTTGATATATGATACGATAAATGCCTCAGTCAATTTTTTTCCTAATTACCAATTGGTTACTCTAGAAAATTTGTTAAAAATCTTAATTTGGGGCCGGGTGCAGTGGCTCATGCCTGTAATCCTAGGACTCTGGGAGGCCGAGGCGGGAGGGTCGTTTGAGCTCAGGAGTTCGAGACCAGCCTGAGCAAGAGCGAGACCCCGTCTCTACTAAAAATAGAAAGAAATTAATTGGCCAACTAAAACTATATAGAAAAAAATTAGCCGGGCATAGTGGCGCATGCCTGTAGTCCCAGCTACTCGGGAGGCTGAGGCAGAAGAATTGCTTGAGCCCAGGAGTTTGGAGGTGCTGTGAGCTAGGCTGACACCATGGCACTCTAGCCCGGGTAACAGGGTGAGACTCTGTTTCAAAAAAAAAAAAAATCTTAATTTTAAAATTGATTTGAGTTGCCTTTTTTATGAAATATTAGTAGGAGTCTATTTCTAGGCCATTTTATTCAAGAAATTCATCTTCCTGCTCTTTATTACCACACTGTTTTGATAACTGTAGGCATTTAGTATGCTTTCATATTTTATAGCACTTGTTTCATTTCTTTCTTTTCTTCTTTTTTTTTTTCATCACACTTCTGTCTGAAAATCTTTGTTTTCTTGTGAATTTCCTTCCATGTTCTCATATTTTCTATTTTTCTGTATGACTTTTGGAATTGTCTTGCCAATGTCATGTCCTCTCTCCTGGTGGGGGATGCAAGGGTGGGCTGGCCCAGCGTCCTGGTCTCGTGTCTGTCCCCCACCCCCAGCACAGGTGTGTGAGCCGAACTAGCCTGCTCAGACAAGGCATCAGAACCGAGACCTCAGGTGGGTGTGAGAAGAACCAAGGACAAGCTCCAACGCAGCCTCTCCCAACCAGAGAGGAGAGGATTAAACCAGCCCTAGGGTGGGAGCGCAGTCGATTAGATCAGGAAGGTGGCAGGCATGGGCGGGGCAGGGTTAGATCTATGTAAGGCCTAGTGTCTTCCTCAGTCAGCAGTGGTTTCCAGCTCTGCTCTCCTGTTGGATTTTTCCCTCACACAGTGGTGATTTCTAGCTCTCCCCCGTTGGATTCTTTCCAGGTATGAAAACTTGTCGGGTTGGAGGGATCTAGAACCTTCACCACAGTGTACCTGGTTTCCCCGAGTGCTGGGTGCGCAGAGGTGGCCTTGGGGGAGTGGTTGAGGTAGAGTGTCAGAGGGTGGTGTGTGGCTTGGGGTGATGGAGGAGGTCGGGCTGGCCAGTCAAGGAGGTCTGCACTCTCCAGCCCTGCGGGTCTGTGTGTGCTGGGAGTGAGGCAAGGGGGTGGTCCCCGCATCCAGAGTAATGAGTGTGCTTGTGTGTCACTGAGCTCCCAGTAACGGATGCCTGTTGGAGAGCCTCATGTAGGGAGGGTTTCATGTAGGAGGTGGGTCCACAGATCCATGCTTAGGCTTGTGAGAAGTTGGTAGAGTCGTGGTTAATCGGCTGGACCAGAAACTAATTTCTACTTTGGGAAACATACTGAGGGTAAAACGTCTTTAAAATGGAGATAAAATTACCAGATAATTTAGGATTGTAGTTGGAATTGGTGAGCGTTGAGGCTTGCAAAATTTGCAAAGCAGTAGGTCTTGGCATCCTACCTGACATCGTGCCAGCTGATATAGGTCATCTGCAAATTGCGGGTAATGATGGGATCGAGCATATGGGTGGTTGTGAAGATTGAAGGAGATAAACCCGAACCCCTGGGTTTAACCCTGGGCTGTCATATGTCATATGCCTCATTCTTGGCAAATATGGTAATCTCCAGAGCCCCAGAGATATTCCATTTGCTCAGCAGGGCCCCTCTTTCCTCTTGTCCCAGGCAAAGAGGGGATGGGGAGGGGTCTTTGTTGCCTTTGACGCCTGTGGAATGGTTTCCAGGTTAAATTAAGTGGCCCTGCTTTTCCCTCTTGCTTCTGGGGACTGAGGATGGGGAGAAAGGTAGATTCCTCAAGATGTGTAGGGTCACCTCTCCCTTAGGGAGGTATCTGCAAGATTTTTTTTTTTAATCTTGCTCTGTCACTCTGGCTAGAGTGCAGTGGTGTCATGGTAGCTCACTGCAACCTTCAACTCCTGGACTCAAGGAATCCGGCCTCAGCCTCCGGAGTAGCTGGGACCACAGGCGCACATCACCACGCCCGGCTAATTTTTTCTATTTTAAGTAGAGATGGGGTCTCTTGCTCAGACTGGTCTCAAACTCCTAAGCTCAAGCAATCCTACTGTCTCAGCCTCCCAGAGTGCTAGGATTATAAGCGTGAGCCACCACACCCGGCCCACAAGACCCTATTAATGCAGGAGGAAATCACCCAGTTCAGGCAGGGGTTGCTATGAGCAACTCCCTTGACAGATGCAGAACAGTCTGAGGAGGGGTGGGGATGGAGGTGACCATTTTTCTGGCTGGAGCTCTCCTCAGGATTGAGAAGCATTTGTAAGCTGTGAGGTCAATAGCTTCAAAGAATATTCAGTGACAAAAATGTTCACAGTATAATATAGGGGAAGACAGGGAAATCAAAGTTTATGTATGAAGTGAGCAATTCTACTAACATCTTCAAAGGCCATCTCATTTCCATGTCAGTGGTGTCCAATAACCTTTGTTCAGATGTTTTCTCAGCCCAGTGCCATGTTTAAGTTATTTTTCAGCTAAGATTCTGCCAGTCTGCAGAGGGCATCCTGAAAATAGGAAGCATTATTTTGTTTTTTGAGTTTTTTTTTTTTTTTTTTTTTTGAGACAGGGTCTCTGCTCTTTTGCCCAGGCTGGCATGCAGAGGCACAATCATAGCTTACAGTAACCTGGAACTCCTAGCCTCAAGTAATCCGCCCACCTCAGCCTCCCAATTGAACCTGGAGGTAAAAAATTGACTTACCTTCTAGTACATAAACCTAGCAAGATGCTGCTTTGGTTCAATAGTGGAGAATTCATGCTAAGGCGTCCTCAGGTTGGGGTGGGGTGGGTGGGTCACGTGTGACAACCATGTCACTCCTGATGTGAGTTTCTCTGGACCTGTCCTTCTCTACAGTCACCCCAGTGAGATTCCCAACTCCGACATTCTATGAGTTTTTGAAACCAGCCTCTCCCGTCCCCCAATTTGTAGCCTGTTGAAGGATTCTGGCTATGTCCACAGGTGGTATTTTTGGTTAGATTAGTTTTGTCATGCCTGTGAACTTGAAGGCTTCAGGGCAGGACCTGCCCTTTCCACTTTGCCTCAAGTCCTACATTCTGCTATTGATTATCAGCTGATCATCTATACCTTGCCCTGCTTGCACTGAGTTTTATTTTATTGTCAACAAATACCCACTGAGTACCTATTGTGTTATCAGGCACTTGTTAGGCCCAGCGAACCAGACAACCCCCACCTTGAGGAGTTTATAGTAAACAGACAATAGATACAGACAATGGAAAAAGTAAAACCTACGTAATAATGTCTTGGAGTAATACCTTTGAAAAAAAGGAAAATAAGGCATGGTGAGGGACTATGGTCAGGGAAGCCCTCCTGGAAGATGTAGCATTGAGCAGAGACCTGAGTGAAGCAGAAGGGCACATCGTGCAAATACCTATCTATGCCTGCCAGGCAGATGGGCCAGGAAGGCCCCCGGCCCAGGGCGGGAGTATCCGAGCCAAGTTTGAGAAGCCCTGGTGACTGATGAGGGCTGTTTCAGTGGCATATTGGAGGCGAAAGCCTGGCTAGAATGGGTTGGAGGAAAGAGAAGTGGAGAGGGAATAGGGATGACTCTTTAAGAAATTTTACTGTAAAGAGGAACAAGAGAAATGGGACAGTAGCTAACAGTGACGTGAGGTCAAAGACAAAAGGATAATTTCTAAAGGTGGGAGCAAACCCAGGTGGCACAACCCCATTGTGCCAATGGGGAAGATTCCTACTGCGGGAAGAACTGGAAGATGCAGGGGAGAGAGGGAGCACGTGAGAGGCGACGGGGATCTGGTACCTGGTAAGGGGCTGTCTGAGAGGAGCCAGGACTGTTTGGCCACGTGCCAAGAGGGAAGGCAGAGTGTATGCACGGGTACAAACTCAGGAAGATCAGTTCATTTGGTGGAAGGATGGGAAGGTCTCTTCGTGGGCTTCCATTTTCTTGGCAAGATTAGAAATAGCAATTTCCACTGAGAATGAGGAAAAGGGAGTTTATGATCCCTGCTACTGGCTCTGCAAAAAAACAAAGTCTCCAGTGGTTTGCAGCCTACTGCTAGAGCACGCCCCTCCTCCCCTGCGAACTGTCATGGAGACTGTAACTCTGGCCGCAGCCTAGGCCAAAGTGGAGTACCCACTTTCCCATCCAAATTTTTCCAAGAGCCATGGATTTGTCACTTTTGCACATCCACACTAAAATGTGAGGCCACCACCACCACAAAGGGCAATTTGGCTCCAAACAGAATGAAACCAGACCTGTGGAGTCAGCGTGGTCTGAGCTTAAGTCTGCAACCACAAAATACTCCACTGCCAGTAGCTCAGTCTTTTGTAGGAATTAAGACAAGATTTCCTGGCCAGGCGTGGTGGGTCACGCCTGTAGTTCTAGCACTTTGGGAGGCCCAAATTGGGAGAGTCGCTTCAGGCAAGGAGTTTGAGCCAGCCTGAGCAATAGCAAGACCTCGTCTATACTAAAATTAGAAAATATTAGCCAGGCATGGTGGTGCACATCTGTAGTCCCAGCTACTTGGGAGGCTGAGGCAGGAGAATCACTTGAGCCCAGGAGTTTCAGGTTGTAGTGAGCTATGATTGCACCACTGCACTATAGCCTGGGCAATGGTGAAAGACCCTGTTTCAAAAAAAAGAAAGAAAAGACACAAAAGGCTGGACACAGCCTCAGGTTAAAAAAAAAAAACAGATAAAACTCCTCTATAGAAAAATTTAAAAACTAGAAGGACACGCACCAAAACTATAATAGTGGCTATTCATCCATAGTAAGTTTCCCCTCTTTTTTTGGAAATTCCATAACTTCTACAATGGCTATAGATCTCTTTTATAATCTTCAGTAACCTTTTTCCCCCCCAAATAGAAGGTTTGGATCAGATTTCCAAACTGCAGCTCAGGAATCCCAGGGGCTTCACACACAGAGCTCCCACGCAACCCTCCCTACTGCAGGTCACCCGGGGTGGGAAGGGAGGATGGCGAAGGGGGACAGGTCAGACAGTTCTGCTTTTATGTGTTTTACCTGTTTGCACTGAAAAATCACCGGGCAAGATGATTTCTAAGGTTTGGTCCAACTTAAACATTCTGTGCTTCTGTGCGACCTAGAAATTGTCAAGATGGTTGCAGCACTACGATTTTATTTGAGTCAAGGTTTCCGCAGAATTGCACACAGATGGTACCTTAGATGTGTCTGGGAGAGAGGAGAGTGTTTTGATAGCTTCCTGGTGAGAGGAGGTCAGCGGGCACCACAGTGCCTACATCAGAAGGGTCTGCTCTGGACTTTCTGGAAAGAAGTGAAAAAATTTGACCAGACTTAGCATAAGGAGAGGGACTCTGTGACTTGTACAGTGACCCAAAACTGGGAGGGCTCACTTCCTGAAGGAAGATGAGAGCAGGTATACTTGCCCCACGGCGTTTGTCACTGTGTGTTCCTGCGAGTCACATTCAAGGATCGCACCCGCATAGGTCAGAATGAAGTAACAGTTGGCGGTGGCAGGTAAAAGTGACCAGCCTCTTTGGCCTTCCTTGGGGTTATAAAGCCTCTAACAAGTTAGCAAAAAGATCTCAGTTTTATTGTGGGCCTTAAGGCCGAGGAATTTGTATCATTCCTGCTAAGTAGTGCTGTTCTGGACCTGGAATCCTCAGGACACCTGTCCAGTGTGGTGTGGACACAACAGGGAGACGAGAAGTCCCCACTCGCCGTTCTGTGGCGGGATGGAGTGGGAAGGCAGTGGGTGTTTCGGAGCGTTTGGGTGGGAAATGCAACGCCTGCGAGCAGGTGAGCTCCTGGGAGCCTTCTGTGATAAACAAGGTTCAGGGTAACCGGGAATTTGCAGGCCATGATATTGGTGGCTGGGGCTGTCCTTTCTGTCTTTCATTCATCCTGCAAATGTCAGCTGAGTCAGACACCCTTCCAGGTTTGGGGAATGCAGCAGTGAATAAGAGACAAACATCCGTCCTCCCCTCATGCTGTCTATCTTCTGCTGTCACCGAGAACTTAAATTAAGCTCCGGAAAAACTCAGCAGTGACACCAGGCAGGAGTGGCAAGCTGGCCAGCAGCTAGTGGGCTGCATCTGCCTTTTGTTTGGCACTTACTGTTGTGGTTTTGGGGGTTTTTTTTCTTTTTAAATTTGAGACCACACCTAAAAATTCTGAAATTTTACCTAAAAAGTCTTCATTTCTCGGTTCTGAAATGTGAGAGAAATAGCAACACTGGCCCTAACTCCCTACAACAAGTCAGCTGAAGCTGAGCAGTGGCTGCCCCTCTCAGGAGGAAATCAGTGGCTGAGTTTGCTACTCCAAGACCTTGTGTTCCACCCGGCCTTCTCCACCGGAGGCCTGGCACTAGGCCATTGGCCAGGGTGCTGGCTCGGCCGGTGATACATGTGCTCCATGGAAATGGTCCTCTGGGCCCCGCTTTCACATGGCCCCTTTGCTTTCACTACTCTTCCACAAACATCACCCGAGCCACTGAGAACCAGCCCCTGTGCTAGGCAGTGTGTGCTCTTCCTCCCTCGGAGAAGGCTTCCTGGAGGAGGTGATGCAGAGGGAGGGCAGCTGAGGCTGCAGGTGTGTGCAGGGGCCATGGAGGTTCCACTAGAGCAGAGTTTGGGTTGTATCTCATAGACCAACAGTTCTCAAACTTAAATGTACCCCAGGATTGCCTGAACACAATTGCTGGACCATATCCCTGGACTTTCTGGTTGGAGATCTGGAGAAGGGCCTGGGAAGGCGCATTGCTAGCAAGGTGCTGCTGGTGCAGCGGGCCCGACGTGTGCTTTTTTGCCTGGGAGAGTATAAAACATCCTTGGCAATGTCAGCTGTGTCCAGTCCTCTTGCTGGACTGTTGCCCTGGTGGGTTAGATTCAAGTTAGCCGGCACTCACACCCATGCACGGAGCATGCTTTCTCTTTAGAGAGCACAGGTCCAGAGAGATTGGCGTTGCCAGCAAGGCAGTGATGGCTGGGTCATCCTGCTACAGTTTGGGGGCAGGCCAGAAGTCTGAACTGGATTAGGGTGGGAAACATGAAGAAAGGAGTCCACAGGTAGAGAAAGAATGTTAGCTTCACAGAATACCTCCACGCTAGAATCTCACCAGGTGGGAGATGATGAAAATATATTAGTAGACCTTTGAGGTTCTGGAGAAAATGGAAATGTGGGCCCTTGCCTTGAATTTGGTGCTTTAGGTGCTTCTCTTGGCTCACCCTGTGCCTGACCTGGGGCAGATGTATCAGCTTTGGAGTTGGACTTGAAGTTTCAATCCCAACTGGTTGAGAAAGTAATCTCGTCTGGATTTCTCATTTCTAGAATGGAGATGAGTCACTGTAAGGATTAAATGAGACAACACACGAGGAGCCAGATTTAGTCCTTGGAACACAGGCTCCCCACGTGTAACTGAAGATAAAAACACTACTGAGCAACTGCCGTATCCTGGGTGTCATATGTGGCACCGGGCGTAACATCAGTTAGCTAACTCTCGATGACCATCCACTAGATGTAAGTTCCATGGGGCCAGGGCCCAGGTGTTCACTGCATGTCCAGTGCAAACAGAACTGGACACAGCAGGTGCTCAATGCAGGCTCTGAGACTGGCTGCTGTGGGAGAGCCTCTGTCTCTGAGATGGAGATGATGCTTCTGGACAGGGAGAAGGGGCAGGGGAGACCCCAGATTCCAGAAGACAATGAAACACAAGAATGACTCAGGAAAGGTTGGAAGAGGACTCAGTTGTGATAAATTTGAACGAGTAGCAGTGAAAGAGGACAGCAGGAGATTTTAAGTGAACATTTATAACTTAAAAAACTGACTTCATAGGGGCAAGATTCAAATGTAAAGTGAAGTTTGGGGCACTGAGGCCCTGATTCACTAAATTGATAATTGTTTTGGACCCACTGTGTGTTGGATATGTGTGTGGAGTGTGGTGGGAAGGGTTTGAGAGGCCTACAGGCCAGGATTTGAGATCCTGGCTGTGCCTCTACTCAAAACAGACCTGTCACATGAAATAAAGGGCATATTATTATTATTTTTTTTCTGAGACAGAGTCTCATTCTGTTGCCCGGGCTAGAGTGCCGTAACATCAACCTAGCTCACAGCAACCTCAAACTCCTGGGCTCAAGCAATCCTCCTGCCTCAGCCTCCCGAGTAGCTGGGACTACAGGCATGCGCCACCATGCCTGGCTAATTTTTTCTATATATTTTTAGTTGTCCAGCTAATTTATTTCTATTTTTACTAGAGACGGGGTCTCTTGCTCAGGCTGGTCTTGAACTCCTGAGGTCAAACAATCCGCCCGCCTCA
>CAUYRT010096906.1:0-41695 GCA_963574885.1 Lepilemur ruficaudatus
TGAGAAAATATTCACATGCTGCTTAATAATTCAGGGGTCTGAAAGAGAAAAAAAAATCACTGAGATGTGAACATATTTAGGATCGAAACACATTGACAACATCCTACCGTGAGTCATGTGAGCATGCTAAGGGGAGTATAATATATGACAGCTATTGAAAATTAGAAAAAGGCATATCAAAAGGAAAGATGGCAAAAGGAGGAAGAAAAGAGAATTAAGTAATTGTGTTGTTTGTAACGATGGGTAACAAAAGTCAACATAGCAAATAAAACGGAAAGCGCTAGCTAATGAAGAAAAACACTGGAAGATTGATCAAGTGGGGAGGAAAAGTAAACAAGCATACGTTTCGATAATTAGCTACGACTCACGGCCATCATCTGGAGTTTTGGCCGCAGGTGTGGCTGAGACAGGCAGGTCTTAAGTTGGCAGTCGCTGAAGGTGGGTGGGGACCATTTGCGGGTTTATTATGCTGGTCTCTCCACGTTCCAAAGTGCTTAAAAATTCCCCTCTTTTTAAAAATTATGGTCCACAAAAGAACACCAGACCTAGATGATTTGATAAGAACATTTTATCAAGCTGGACCTAGAGGGGAGTTTCTTTTCTTTATTGGTAACTTCCAGAAATTCTGGGAGAATCAAAAGCGTTTAGAGAAAAGATAAAAATTCTACAATTGTTACGTCTACTCAAGGTTATATTGAGGACCTACCGCCTATAAAATGGCAGGGAAAATACTATAAATGCCTGAATGTCTAAAAAATGTATTAAAAATGATACATGTGTAATAAGCATGCGAGAGAATCCATAGAATGTTAAAATTAATGTGAATACTCAGTAGTGTATAAACGTCAACAGCCCCTTCCACACTAGGAATGACCAATTGTACCATCCGGTTTACGTTGATCATTTAAAATGCTAATGAAAACAGAAAGTGGCCAGAGATAAAGACCGAGCCTTTTTGTTGTCCAGATATAAGTATTTATAATAGCTCCAGAGCGGCAACAGCTCACATATCTAGCGATGATACTCGTAGAATGAGTAAATTGCAGGCTAGGAGTACAACAAAATATCATACAGCAGTAACGAAAGGATGTCTGTTTGCAAGCAACAGCATGAGTAAGTCTAATAAAGAAGTGTTGACTAAAGTAACCAATGTCAACCAAACATAAAGCGCACTGCGTGATTTCAACTTCATAAGGTCTGTAAACAAGCAGAATCAAAGGGAGGTTCCGATCTCCGGGGAGGATATTTCTGAGATGCTGTTGATGGCCCGTTAATATTCTCTGACCTGGGTGGTCACTGTGTGGGTGTTTTCACTGCACTAATGCATGCAGTCCGTCGCATGATTTGTAGGCTTTTCAGTATTTAGGGTAGACGTGGTTATGAAGCCAAAGGCTACTTGGTAATACGCTCATAAATGTCCGTCCACTATTTTCTCTGCATTTGAAAATAAATATTCCCTGAGCAAATTTTAGAGTAGTTATTCCAAATAGAAAAGAGTCACTTTGATGGAGCAGTGCCGGTTCCGTTGCCTCTCAGAAGAGCAGTGATACGTGGGGTTTGCCAATGCAAGAAAAGACAGGGAAGGAGCCAGTGTACTTAGAAGCTGACTAGTTGAACACTGCGGAGGAAACAGTCAACTCCAGGCAGATGTAGATTCAACATGAAAGATTAATGACCCGGCTCAGATTGAAGTGTTAGCTCACGTCATTAAATGTGTTCCCGGATCACCAGATTATTAAGGTAATATACAGGCCTGATAAATAAATTATTAGGAGGAATTATCAGCATCTGTATTTATCAACAGAATCATCAACAAGCTCTCTATTATCGTGGTGAGACCCTTGGCGATAGTTAAAATAACTTTTAAAAATATTAAATATATATGCAATTAAGTAAAGATTTTAGGAAAAGGAACTCTCTCTGTCTCCCTCTCTCTCTGTATATAATTGCCATAGATGTCATTTAAATTTAGAGAGGTAACTTGGAATATAAATAAAGATAAACACACAAATCATCTCAGAATGATCAATACTTCAAAGGCTGCTACTTTTGCAGAAGTTAAAATATTAATGTTTTTGAGAAAGTTTTAAATGCAGGAAAGGTGACATTATATAAAAGAAGTAAATTTATACAAACATCTCAGACTGTACGCTCTTCTCATTATTAGCCATACGTTAGAAACTCCCAAAAGAACCTGAATTTTTTTTTTAATTGCAGCAAACGATTTTTAAAATATGTCGATGGTGGTGTGTGTACTCATCTGCTGGCACTGGATTTAAAAACTTGAGCGTGTTTGTTGTATTTTTAAAAACTTTTCTGGTACCATAATTTTGTGGACATTCTAAGGAGTCTAAGAATGAAATTGTGACATGTTTTCTTTTTTTTTTTTCAAAAATAAATACCATACTTTCACTTTTACGATGGGAGAGAATTACTAGAAAAAGTCTTTGCTGCCTAACACAGGCCATAACTGCAGACGGCCACTTATCCAAGTCCAAGGGATGCTCCTCCAAATTACGGCATTAAACTTGAGCCATGTTTCATGTTTTGGTCCTTAGCATACATTTTTTTCAAGCACAGGTGTTGTTGATGTAGGCGTTGTAGACATTTGTCCATGGCGATTGCACATACATGATGCCTGTGTGGACACTGTGCACACAGTGGCAGGCACAGATATACCCACCACCCAGCCTTGCTAACAAATTGTGGGCCCTTTTCTCTGTTTGGATGCGGTTATTTTTCTCTGAAACGAACCTCCTTTTTCTTTTTTGTGTGCCTTCTAACCCCCATCCTCACTTGACCTTTCCTTCCCTTTACTTTTCCTTAAAAGTGAGCTCCAGTTAAATCATTTCATCAGAGATTCAGGAAAAGACGAAAAGTTGCTGTTGCTATTTCCACGTATGATTTGAGAGAAAGACCTCAATTCTGATGAAAAGGCCAAGCAAACCGCACCGTGGTCCGGTATGTGCCAAGCACATGGTATGCAGCTCTCACGTCCATAGAGACGTGGGCCAGATTCCACGGCATGGCAAAACCTCATCGGTTCAATGAGGCATAAACTTGTGGAGTGTTTTATGACAATGACGATTTCATAAGCAACAGAAATCAACAATGTATCTGGCTGGTTCTGTTGGCAGATTTTTTGAAAAACAGCGAATGAATTTCACAGGCAATGATTGCATTAGGATTTCAGGAACCAAAGAATTGTAGGTTTGCAATTGTGTTATGTTGGCAGAATTTGAGAGCCGAAAACACTTTTTAAACCCCATGTGGAATGAACTCTTGCTTTGTTTCTTCTAATTGGCATCTATAATGTTTTAAAAGATTCATTGCATTACACGTATCTGAGGAAAGTGCGTCGTGTCCAATGTTACGTAAAATGTAGTTTGGATGGTTGTATGGTTACTTCCCCCCCTAAATGGTTCACATATTCATGCATTGTCTGTCATATTGTTACATTTTAGATTCTGGCTAGAAAAACGGCCTTTTTTTTTTTTTTTTTTATCATTGCTCTACAATGCTTGAAACACTCTAAGTTATTCACGGAAGACTTTGTCAAATAATTATTGTTGATAATGTATGGCGAGAAAACAGCTAGGCATAGAAACACTGCTAAATTGTTGTTATTTTATGGTAATAATGTTTCGACTTTTATTAAGTTGCATTTTATCCCATCCTCCTGGGTTTAGGGACTTAAATGCACTGAGCTGAACCCTTTTGCCATTGGTGCTATTGATACATGCACACACATCACACACGTACATATCTCATCAGAGCAGGAGTTTTTATATTCATCCTTGACTGTTTAAATTTTTTAATAAAGCACGAATAAAATACCTAGATACTCGACACTAAACAGTCACACAGGTAAAAAAATACTAGGGCATAAAAAAGGAAAATAATAGGTATAAAATCCCACTCATGTGTGCCCCATAGGAGCTAGGCAACAAACTCCTATCAAATAATTAGACACAACAATATCAAATTTCACCAATAAAAATATTTAATGGTATAATTGTCAACATAAATGACTTTCAAAGAGGTAAATTGAGATCATCAAGGTATTGGAAGTATGTAATAAATTAGATATCGGTTTTGCTACTAAGAGCTGATAAATCTAAAAGTTAAAATTGTTTGAATCGCGTTGGGAGGAGATCGCTAACACAGTCGTGAGAGATGAAGGCTTTGGCTAGAGAAATGATGCTTTAGCCAGCACGGTGTATTGTGGTGCTTCACTAAGGGGCATTATTTACTTCAGTAAGTTCCCAAATGCTGGGTCTGTCCTTCAGTGGAAGTTTAGGCAGTATCCCGTTATTTTTACGAATGAGAGTTGGAGATGCCCTAGTTTGGTCTTAAAGCAGGTGTATTTACCTATCAGGGTGGTACACTTTGCTGAGCCTGATTTTCCTTCTCTATAGCAAAGAGGTCAGTTTTGCAAAGGACACCTGTGCATGGCAATGATGATCTCGATGTTTCCTTTTGCCTTACGCCTATCTCCTAAAAATAGGACTAACATTCAGTAGAATTTCATGAAGCAAGGATGTCTAAACTCCCAGCAGAAGGTGCGGGATGATTTCCTTCATCACGATGACGTTGTCCATGGAGTTTTTGGAAGGGAAATAAAATAAATCTTGCTCGGATCCTTGCAATTAGCTTGCTAAGGTGTCTATGTCAAGAGGGTCAGAGATCCAAATGATTAATCATCATTAACCTTTCCTAATCAATAGATGCCCTTAGGAAAGGAATTCTATTGCACCTACAGACAGAATGACTCTCAAAATATCTTGTACAACTTTTGGAAAAGTGGGGTGTCTGCAGTATCTTGATGCAAATGTGTCCAATTTATTGATGTCATGTGTCCAATGTATTAGACCAAAAAAAAAAAGAGCAGTACGTTTAGTTAATTCAGGACCCTGCAGCTCAATGTAATAAGTCTAATTTTAAACTGAATTGCCTGTTAGTTTTTTCATCAGGTGAATCAATAGGCTGTTTCACCTAGCAGGGCCATCAAGCTATTCAAAACAGTTTTCATGTTGAAACCAGAAAAAAAAATCAGTTGTTGCTTTATAATCATTAACTTATGTCTTGAATGGAGAAAAATCAAGTGGATAGAGGATCTTTAATTCCATTCACATTAGCCTTTCACGCCCATGATCTGCTCATAGATTCATTTTTATGTTTTTTGTTCAAGCTGACATCAACGGCCATTGGGCTGACCCCCCCCCCAAAACTGTGACTTCTCAGACTCTTGACCCTGGGACCGTTTTGTTCATTGCAGATGCTGGCTTCTGGGATGTTTCAGATAGAATGCCTCCTCTTCAGGACTGCGGCTTTCATGCTAAACGAAAGCTGGCCTCTGCTTTGCCCTGTTTCTAAATATTTATTTTCTATTTTCTGTTCCTTCCTCCTGTTCAGTCTTGCTTTGCTTTTATGTCTTAGACTATGTTGGATAGGTTAGTTTTCCTTTTCCCATATCTTCACTTAATAATACATCCTAGATCATGAGACGTTTATCCCAAATATGCTTGAAGTCTATACACCGGTAGAAATCAAGCTGACAACAAAATCAAGAAGGCAATTCCATTCAAAATAGCCCATCAGTACGTGAGTGGATTAATAAAATGTGGTCTATGTACACCATGGAGTTCTACTCAGCCACAAAAAATGATGAACTACCTATTGCACTATCCTGGATGGAGCTGGAGCCGATTCTTCTAAGTGAAGTATCACAAGAATGGACAAACACCACGTGTGCTCACCATGAAATTGGTACTAACAGATCAACAGTAATGTGCACATGTGGGAAGTAACATCCACTGGGTGGCAGGCAGGGGGACAGGGGAGGAGGGATGAGTAAATCCACACCTAACGGATGCAGTGTGTGCTCTCTGGGGGATGGGCGTGCTTGTAGCTCTGATTCTGGTGGTGCAAAGGCAATTTATGTAACCAAAGTATTTGTAAAAAACATTCTTTTTTTTTAAAGAACATTATGTTTCACAAGAGGGTTCAAGCACACACCATTCACAGGGCCATCAGAGATGCACTTGTCTGAGCAGCACTGGCGTCACTAAACACTTCATTGGCGGGTTTTCTCTGCAGACCAAGATTGATGGAAGGAGAGCTAGTCATAGTAACACAAGTAGTACAGCCATATGGGATGCTTAACTGTGGGCACCAAGTTACTGCACATCCAGAACTGACTATTAGCATTGGGTCCGGGCTGACCTAGCAGTGATCCAATGTTAGACGGAAACAGTACACTCAGGACTGAGTTCAAGCAGTACCAGAGGGCTCAATTAAGCTGCATGAGCTGTTAGCCCAAACGCTCAACTCACCTGCAACAATCACACCACGGCCGTTCCCAAACTGACATCAGTTCAACAAGCTGAAGGATGAAGAATCGCAAGCTTGATTTACGGGTGGATTGACTCTGCCATAGGTGCAAGCCAAAATTTGACAGCATCTGCTCTATTTCTCAGAAGTGCACCTATAAGACAGTAGAGAGGGGAGAATGTATACTGATTCCTAGGCAGTGGTCAATGGCCTGGCTGCAGCCAGGGGCCTGGAAGGAAAAATGACTGAAAGATTGGAGACAAGGAGGCCTGTAGCAGAGGCCTGTAGATGGACTCATGGGCATGGGCAGAAAGTGTGGAGATTTTTCAGTCCCATTAGTTAATACCCAGCAGAAAACATATACTTTAAAAGAGGCACTGCAGTGGCCAGCTTTCATCATCAGCTACCCCAGAACCTGCATAGACATATGAAGGGGGTGGCTACTATACAGACACAGAGCTACTTATGGACCCGGTAGCCTTGACAACTGCTTTGCCAGGTTCATCCAGCTACTGCCACCTTTGAATGCCAAACCCAGCAGGCACAGAGACCAACACTGAGTCCCCAGTATGGCACAATTTCTCCGGAACACCAGCAAACCACTTGGTAGCAAACTGATACCATTTGGTTCCTTCCAGTGGTTCATCTTTAGCAAGATACATACATACTGTATATATGTGTGTCTGTCTATCTCTCTACATATAGATCACCACCACCCAGAGGCTGATAGGAGGCCTGACCCCCAGGCATGGAATCTTGCACAGAAGAACATCTGACCAGGGTTGGGACCACTTCTCAGCATAGAAGGTACAGAAATGGGCCAGACACCACCAAACAGGGATGGGAGTGCTGCCTGCTTCTGCAGAGCGGAGGGTGGGTAAGAGGCTAGGCCCACTAAAACCAGGAATATTTGCCTGGAATAGGGTGTGTATAGCCGGAAAAGTTTTCTGCTGTTAGGTTATTCATCTCCCATCTTTTTGCTTTTCTTGGAGCTTTTTCGGTCTGTGCTGTTGGCAGATCTGGGATCTATAGAAGGCAATAAGGAGACCAGGGAACTCACTGTAGTGTCATTCCTCAAATATCACTGTCCTCAGGCAGCTGCCACGTTCTCTCCACCTTTCAGAGTCTTCCTATGCTTGTCTGTTGTGTTATGTCCAGGGTTTTTAGTAGTAAGAGTGAGAATTTGGGGGAAATGGGACTACTTTATCTTGGAAGAAGTATAGTATAATTTTATCTTCTTATGTGCAAAGCCTGTAGCGACAGCCCCTTTTCCATTCTATTGTAACTTCTTTGACCTATGAAATATTTAGAATTCTATTTCCCCTTTCTTTCTTCTTTTTTTTTTCCTTGTATTTTTTTTTTATAGATGAGATCTTGCTATGTTTCCCAGGCTGGTCTCAAACTCCTGGGCTCAAGCGATCCTCCTGCCTCAGCTTCCTGAGTAGCTGGGACTACAGGCGCACACCACTGCATCTGGGTTTGGGACTCTTTGTCTTAATTTACAACATATGGAGACTTTTTATTTTAGTTTTTCTTACAGAGTTATAGCTTGAATTGTTATCAGAATTTATAATCTGTACGAGGTCAAGCCTTCATAATAAGACTTCCTTTATGCCTTCAAGTCATTGTTTATAAATTTTCCACATGCTTGTAAAATATGTATTCTATAATTTCTTTTCACGAAGAATTATATACCTCTCGACTAGGTCAACTTTGTTAATTATGTTTTTCAGGTCTTTATATCTTTTGTGATCATTTTATCTCCTGTTTATTCCACCTGTTACAGATAAAAAATTACCTTATAAATTATTCACCCTTTGCCCTATCAAGATCTGGTACTTGCTTGTGTTTTTAGCACTTTATATCCTTATCCTTTGAGAATGAAATTGAGATAAACATATTTCAATGAAATGAAAACTGAAAAAAACTTACCATTGCTAGAAATTCATTAAAAGAAATACCAAAGAGGTTTTTTTGGGCAGAAGAAAAGGGATTTGCAATGAAAGATGAAGGAAGCAATAAAAACCAAGAAAATGGCAAATATGGGGATATAGCTAAATGAATAGTGACTATTAAAAGAATAATAGTAATGACTTTTCAGATTTAAAATACACAGAATTAAAATACACCAAAACAGCAGACATAACTAAGAGGTAAATGGATTTGAATGCATTGTCTCTAAAAGTGATAAAATCATCAATAAATGTTAGATCTAGGTAAGTCAGAAATGTATCCTATAATCTAGAGGACACTGACCTGTCTACAGAATTCTAAGTCAGTTCTTTTTCAGCATATTAAAGGTGTTTAACTGCCTTGAGAATTCATAGTTTCCTTTGATGCATTAGCTGTTGGGATAATTGCTTCTTTTCTGAATGCAATCTGTTTCCTCTGGCTGCCTTGAGGATTTTCACTTTTTTCTTCGCTTCACTGTAGTGGTGCTACTCTTGGGAATTCTTCACGGGATTGCTGTCCTTCATCGGCTTTAGATCAGCAGCCATGATCTTTCCAACTATTGTTTTTATGCTTTATCTTCTTCCTTGCCACGTTCTGGAACTTTATCATTCCCCACATCCTTTGTTCTTACACATTTTCTACCTGTGCTTCTTTTCTTTTGATCTGCCTTCAAGTTCATGCTTCTCTCTTACGCTGTGTCTAATATGCTGTTAAACCTACACAACTGAATCTCTAATTTCAGTTATTATACTTTTCAAAATTTTTATTTGGTTCTTTTCAGTTTTTCTAGGTCATTTTAGGTTTCTAATCCTCTGCTGAAATTTCTGATTTTGTCCTGTAGTCCTAGAATATAGCACATTTATTTTACATTCTGGGCTTGGTTATCCCATCATTAGGAGAACCTGCGAGTCTGTACCCGCCGTTCTGTTTCTGCCTCTGTGTTCATGCAGTCGCAGAGCTCTGTGTGCCGCTTCAGCTTTGAGAATATGTTAGATGTGTTTTTAAAAATGTTTGTAATCATAATTTAGAATGTTATCTCCTTCCAGAAAGGAGTTTGAAGGCAACAACAACTTGGGGTCACTTTTTACCAGTTTCAATAGTTGATATTTTCTGGGGTAACGAGAGGGTTTAGAGATGGCGTAAAGTTCAGAGGATGCCTGGTTTGCTCGCAGGTTGCTTGTGCGCCTCACATGCAGTCCACTGGGGCTGCAAACGGAAATACGGGGAGGTCACCCATCCTTGGTGTACCCAGACTCTAAACTCTGTCCCATTTATTCCATGAAATGTTAAAAAATGCAAGTCAGTTTCCCAGCATACAATTCCAAATAAGAAATATACTCAGGGAAAAATATACTCAGGGAACTACACTCAGCCCAAAATGCCAGGCTAAACTATAATTTGGATTTTTCCAGGCTCTTTGGTAGTTTTTCCCTAAGTCTTTAGTTCTCCAGTGGCTTTGAGAAGAAGTCTATAGTCTGGCCAGCTTTCGTAGTTGTCCTTGGCAAGAGGATTGGTCTAAATAACCTAATCTTCCAATTCAGGACTGTGAAGTTCTTAGCTTTAAGAGGGAAAGATTTTTTGTTTTTCTTCATTTTCTCCAAGCCACAGCAGAGAAGTCACTAGTATAGTTCCATAAGAAAAATCAGAATTTAAGATATTTGCTTACTGTTAGTCCATATTTGTAGATATGTGGTTTAATAATCATTGCATTTCATTTAGAGACGACAAAGTAGAAATGTATCATCACAGTCAATACTATGGGGCATAATTATATTGTAGATATTACCTCAGTGTAAAGCAGTGTGCATGTTTCATTTAAATAAAAGAAGTAAAAGTTATACATTTGAGTGTGCCTCAAAGATTATATTTTAAATAATTCAAAAAATATTTGAAGCATTTTGAATACTTTAAGGACATACATTTTATTGATCTTGTTTAATTCTACTTTAAAAGGCTAAAGTATTTCAAGGTATTCTCTTAAATGTGCCTCTACCTAGAAGTGCAAAACCCAGTTTAATAAATACTTTATTTTATAAGTCAGTTCAACACACATAACGATCTGATAATACATATAAATTTGGCCTAATTATATAAATTCAGCTCCACATAAAATTACAAAACATTTTTCTGGCAGATATTATATATAAACGGGATAAAAACTAGGATATTATATATAATTCTATGTATCTTAAATTTAAACACGTGAAAAGGGTAGAATATGAAAAAAATGAGCCCTGAATTAAATTATTCATTTATTAAAATCTTCAAAATATTTTAATTTCAATATTCTCATATTTCCAATACATTTGCAACAAACACTTATACAGACCTTGTGCTTTATAAATATCTATTCTAGTCTACGTGTTTCACAAACATTCATTTAATCCTCTTTGGGTCTGGTACTACTATCCCCATGTTACTGATGAACAATCCATGTTACAAAGAGGTAGGTAACGTGCACCTGATAAGCAACCAGGAAGCGGCAGAACTGGGATTCGAACCAAACCTCCAAAGCCCAGAGTCGTTACTGCTAAGTTACATTAAAACAAAGGGACTGCAGCCATTTCTTGAGGATACTTATGATATAAATGTTAAAAGGATGCTCTGGCATTTGTTTCTAGAGACTGTCATCCCACAGATGTGGCGTAAGGCTCGGGCCAGGGATGGGAAAGGCTTACCTGTGCCTACTCCTTTTAAGTCCTGTCGTCTCAGCTGGGAGCTAGACCGATGCCTCCAGCCAGCAGCTCTCACCCTTGTTTCCTAGAAACCTCAAGGTCATTCTAGTTGATCAATTTCCTCTCGTCTTTTTCCCTAACTAGAATTCCCTTTGGTATTTCCAACAGCATTCTCCATCTTTCAGATAAGCAGAAAGAGTGGTAATTGATGATTTATTAATTGTTAGAGTTGGTATATAAAATTGATACTATCTGATAAACTTTTACAGGACATGAACTCTTACTGGAAAACTCAACTTTCACCAAAGAACTTATAAAAATATATCATTGTTCTCAGTCTATAGAAAACTGTCTAATTCATAAATGTAGTAAATATAATATTTTAGTATATCTTCCCCACAACCAGTCTGTTTAAAATGAAGACCAAAAGCTGTGGTTTTGTATTTATCTGGTACCCTGTAAAACATCACACATATTTGGCAAATGGTGCTTTTTAAAATGATTTGATTTTTAATTTTCAAATATTAGGTCTATGGAATAATTATTTTAAATTCTTTAAAAAATCCATTCAAATTATAAATAGTAAATACAATTAAATACCTATGCGTGTATGTATTACACATGCTTATACTTACAGCTATGTGCAAATAGTTATGGACATTACGTAGCCATATTTACACAGATAAACTAGAATGGCCAGGTCTGCTCAGCAGATTCTCCCTCCAGCCCCATGCACCTTCACTGCTGATGTCCAGCTTTCTTTGATGTCCAGCGTGAAAGGAATTTGTAGCCCATGATGCATTGCTTCTTTCGTTTTGTTTTAATTGCATCCTGCTTATGTTTAGGTCTGCCTTTCAGATCTCAGTGAATTCACAGGGTAACTGTTTATTTGTAGAGATGTATGAATGTATAGAAAGACAGGCTTACAGCTGGAAAATTTAGGAAATTCTGAGGAATAAATTTGACGGAAAAATATCTCACCCAATCGCTAATTTTATTATTTTACTTTTTTTGTTGTTGTTAAGAAAGTGACCTTATATATTAAAATGTTTGAGCTTTCAAGCCACACCCTTTAATATTTTAAAGGTCTCTAATTTACCTCTTAAAATCTGTATTGCTCTCAATTTCAGCCTTCCATTTTGGTTCCACATCCAAATTAATCTCTCCCTTTACTTTCCCTACTGATCATTATAATTAATTTACATTAAATTAAACTGAAGTTTGTGAAGATTAAATGAAAAAAAAAATGTGTGCGGGGTGTATTGCAGAGCTTATCTAGCCCAAGTAGGCACTTAATATTTTTAAGTCATTGGTACCATACAATATTAACTTCATACTTTTATCACTAACTACTATGTGTTAGGAAGTAGCAAAATTTTGCTTACTGATACTGATGTGAGTTAATGACTTTACTGCAAAAATTCAAAACAACCTGTGATGCCATCACATTTTTTATTGGTTTAAGGACATCTGTCAGTATACTAGACTAAGAGCTCCATGGGCCCAAAGACCATGTATTCCTCAGTCACCCAAGATTAAACTGTATTTGACACATAGAATGAAAGAAGTGCTTGAATCAAGTCAGCAGCTGCTCTCCTGGAAGACTATTCGGGTGGAGGTAGTGCTATCCATTTCAGCTCTGACTATGCCCCACGCAACACGGCAGAGTTTTCTGGGCTGTGCCCCAGACAGACTTGATCTCTGTTCCATCACTAAAATTTGGGCAAGTTACCTACCATGTGTTGATTTCCTCATCAATACAGCAGAGTTGATAAAATGAAGAAATCAGATAAAAGAATTTGAAAATTTGAAATTGCAGTGTTTTTCATATAATTGTCACCTAATAAATGGCAGTTTACTTCACCTGGCTCCACGAAGATTGGGGCATAATATTTGGTCATATTTTGTAAATTTCAGTGCAAGGATCATACCTAAACAAACTGATACATCAATACTATTTTAACAGGAGATCTAGATATAGTTTCATTAGGAATCAAAATATATGACAATCATTTAGAATAGCGTGGTCACAACATTTTGGTGAGGAGTTACTTTTTACTTTGACAAGTATCAAGATTGTCATAGTTGAGTAAGAGATGTATATTGCTGTTTATTCCCTGTATTTATGGAGCATGGGGTAGAAAAGCATTTTGGAAATTTCTGTCTAATTTCTAGAGGTCCCTGATCTACTAATAAAAGCAAGTGATATGTGAAGCACGTTTGGGTTCTTAACTCAATCCCTCATTCAACAGACTGAATGTTAAGGCAATGTCTGACATCCCTGAGCCTACATTTACTTTTCTGCAAAAAAACAGGATAGCATTACCCGCTGTTTGGGGGAATTGTGAGGTTAAATAACAAGTGACGGAATTTAGCATAGTTCTTGGTTGATGATATACATTGATTGACTCCTTAAGAGTAGCTTTTCCAAACTATGAAACTACTTGGTAATATGTAGAACATTAATAGTTTCATAGGTAGACGTTACTTATTGGATACTTTTCACTTTTTTTCTATTTTAATTCTAAGAATTACATGCTCAGGATGGGAATAATCTCTGAAATCAAATAGAAATGTATTCATTTGATAATTTAAATAAATAAAGTGAATGGGAAAATGAACATTCCCATAAAATGTATTTGGAAACAGTCCTACCTAAAGTTTAAATTCCAGAAATTTAAAAAATAGAAAATATTAATCATTAAATAAAATATTATTAAAGTAAAATTGAGAAATGTTTCTGTTTCCTTAAAATTGAATTTAAAACTAAGGTGGCAATATTTTGCAATTGTTTTCAGTCATCAGGCTGTATCAATAATGCACTCAAATTACTTCAGGTATATTCTTCGGTTACTTTTGTTAATCCTCTACCTATAAAATGGGTCAGCCACAGGCTTCGTGTACTTCTCTGAACTTAAGAGGAAGGAGTTAAACAGTGTGCATTTCTTGGAGTAGAAACTGCATGTGGGACAAGCACTGAAAGCACATTTTCATTTAAGTTTTAGTAACGTTACCAGCACTTCGGCTGAATACTCTTTGCCTGTTTGTTGGTGTCAGTTAATATGCAATGGGATTTATTCATTTTAAAATTAGGCATTTGGGCTTGGTTTCTAGATTTTTGTGTTAAAGCTAACATAGCAGGTGCTTTGAAAAATTCAGAGGGAAATTTGACACTGGTGAGATTGAGATGACTATCACTTTTCAACACTTTTCAAACAGACTATGGAAACTACTGTGTATTACTGCACGGACAACTCAGTTCATTGATTTATCAATTCACTAGATACCTACTAAGAGGTGTTTAATTATGTTATGTAGAAAGATAAGAATATGCAGAAATACTCAAAACCACAAAAGTCCAAGATAAGAAATTTGTATTCCCAAAATTGGAAATAAGCAAGTAAATAAATACCGAATCTGTAAACTTGACCATTTTTTTTTTATCATTGGCAAGTACCACTGTCTCCAATATAAGAAATTTTCTTCAGCATCAGAAATTCCACACCAATAGTAAGTTTTTCCTGATTTGCATCAGAAATGACCAATGGCTGTCACAGAACTAAAACTATTGCAACAGTAGGGAATTTTGTGTGTCCCAGATTGCTATGTCCTGGATATTTGAGATTTGCAAATTAACCGAGAAATCAGAAGACTACAGGGCAGGCAAACGGTAACGGAAATTTCAGTTGCCCTTTAATATATACATTAGCCTTAACCGAGGGTAGTAATTAACTCTGAATTAATAGATTGAATACAATTTAACAAGTCTTTCACACAAAAATACTGGGTGATGTTGTGGGGATTGAATGTCTCATAGCCTGAATTAATGGGGATTTGTAAATAATAGAGCACACAATAGATATAAAATTAACTGTAATGCAAAGTATGATTTCTAAATCATGTGCCAAAATGAGATACCAAATTTGTACTATGACTGGGACACCAAATGGCAATCGATCCAATTAGGGCTATAGACGCCTTCACAAGGCAAGCAATGACACTTGAAATGGACATAGAAAAATGGCTAATAATCTCAACATGCTGAAAGGACATTCAGAGACAGGAGCTTGGAAAGTAGAGGCTGTGTTCAGAGTCATGCCTGGAGTAGCCAGAGCCTGCAGGTCTAACCAGCCAGCAGGATTGGGCCACCGTGTGACCGTGATCTAATTGTGAAGACACCAGTATGCCATGCTGAGGAGTTTGGATGTTATTTTGTGTGCAACTGGTATTCTCAAAATAAAGAACTCAGTTGGAAACTAGATGTGTATTTAGAAAACTGAAATATCAGGCTGAAGAGGTTGGTCTGGAGTAAGAATGTGGTGTAAGTCGGCTATTTCATCTCTACTATGGAACTGCAAGAACTGGAGCTTTGGAAGCGGTAGCTGGAATGTGAAAAGTACATAGTGCAACAAGCATTTATTCCAGAACAAGTTAATTCCTTTCTCTAAATCTAATTATTCAGAATAGTTATTAACTGTATCAACCATGCACAGATGCTACTAGTGAGAAAAAAAATAGTAGGAGAGTAGGTCTACCAAGAACTTAAGTTACAAATTACATTGGCCAAAGCAGCATGTATTTTCTTACCGATGGTGCTTATTCATTTGATACAGCCCTTTGCCCAGATGGGATGACATCTAGATTACTTTTCCTTACTATATTACATCAGGGAAAAGTGACCTTAAAAATTTAATGAAAAGTAGACTTGATCTCTTGTCTATCGAAGCAAATTTAGTAAATTGTTAATATTTGTTAGACCATGCTTTGTATTTATAATTTTGTTGTCCGTATGTTTAATGTATACTTAAAATAATGAAATGGATGTAGTTTCCAACAATACTTGTTTGAAATAGTATATATTTTGCAAGTTTCAAATAAAGGATACATAAAAAAACCTATTGCACTGCTTAAAATCTAAACAAAAAAATGGAAAATATCTGAATACTCTGAAATATTTGGACTTTTTACACACTGTATACACACAACACTTAGGTTAGGGAGGCGGAGAACAGAGTTTCTTAAACGTATCAATGATGCTACAGACTTAAAAACGTGTGAGAATTCATCTCTTAACACGCTTTATTTCGCAAAGCAGAGGATGAAGCTGAAAGTGTCGAAAGATTAACAGTAATATACTCAAATGTAACCGAGTTTCAGGGCATCTAAACTCCTGATGTCAAGGCACTGTGGTCCCCCAGGCCCTCCCACACGGCTGGAACGCAGCCACTGCTTACGGATGTGCAGGAATGAAATACACATTTTTGAAATGACTTACTCAAGACTTCTGTGAAACGTAAATAAAAAGTATCGATTAATCCACCCGACAAAGAAATATCCTATGACTGAAAGAACAAATCTACTTGGAAACTTCTAAAACAACAGATGACTTCCAGAACCACTCCATTGCTTATATAACTGGCTTCATATTTTCAGATCTAAATATAGCTTGAAAATTTTGAGATAAATTAATGTAATACATTTGTAAGTACGATTTCTTTTATTAACTTGAATAAATCATTTAACAATTATTGAGTACTTACAGAGCAGGCCTGTCGGAATTTTAAGAACTACGGCTCTCCCAAAACTTCTGCACTTGAATTCCAAGGCCCCTTTAGAGGACTATGTCCAAACCACAATATTTTGCAATTATAATTTGGACTCATACTTTTCTTTTTATTATATTAAATATATAAAGTTATATCAATAATATATAAATATTATTCAGTTATTAAAGTTATGTTTATTGAATAGAGCAGTTTCATTGTTGATAATCTCAGCAAAGAGTTCTGTGGGAACAGAAGGGAGAAAATAAAACGTCAACTTGAGACAGATACACAGACGTGAAAATCTCACTGCAAGAAGAAGGGCAGAAGTTTCTCTTGGACACAGATGCAAATAATTTCATCATTATTAGTACGTGTGATGTCACCAAGCCAAGTTCTGCCATGTATTTGGCTGACACGTTATTCCCATTGGAAGGCAGAGTGAGGGACTGCACAGAGATGGAGGGGGGTACCCTGGCGCGGTGACTGTCACGGAGCCTCAGCTCTTCGAGCGTGCGCCTGTGCGGGTGTGGTCACGTGCGCGTAGGTCAAGTGAAAGTCAGTTTCCTAAGACGGTATTGCATTCACTCTCTCTATAATGCAACGGAATACTGGGTTTCCCGGAATTCTCACAGCATTGAGGATACCACTGCAGTTCTTTCAGAGCGTAGGGACGGTACTGCCAGGAGAAATATTAATAGGAAGGCTTGGGCCTCATGGACCTAGTCTCTCATTGCGTCACGTCTGGTGGAGAGAAGAGGCTACTTACATGCTACGTAAGAGATAGCTAACGGCCCTCCTACTCCTGGGTGCTAGGGCCCCTTTTGGTAAAATGATAACTTTATATGACTTTGTCTCAAAAAAATCTATCTTTGAATAGTGGAGAAATGGCCAATGTCTAGCAGTCTGTAATGCTAAAAGTTAAGTTTTGGAAAGCTGATCACACCTGAGAGCCATTCGCTAATAATTCCCGAGCATTTTCATGAAATCTATGTGCATGTAGTCCATTTGGCTCAAGGTGTTCTTCATAAATAAAGTGAGAATTAAATATGAGCATATGTATGAGGTCATCAAATATGCAATGTCTGATTCCGAATGTATAGTTACTATATCTCAAACAAGCAGCGCTACGATTAATCAAAGCGTGCACCTAAACTACCGACACGGTTTTGCCGTCTTAACCATAGCTTGTTTACGCCAGCAGCAAAGAAGCCTGGAGAGCAAGCGGAGATGAAATTGCTAAAGGCGTTTTCCACAGCTTGATAAAAACTGAAAATAATATGAATTTTTGACTTATCCATGGTTTCACAAAAATTGCTCTAAAAACAATTTTGAAAGATAATCACAAGCCAAAACATGACTTTGAAAGACTGAGGCTGTACCTTCACAATAAAAATAAAACAAGAAATGTCAGAGTGAAATGTCAGAGATGATCGACTGTCAAACTTATTAGTACTTTCGGAATTCGGACATTTCACACTTAAGGTCTTGAGGCTTCAGTCAGCGGTGGCTTTACATTTGCTAAGGTCTACAATGGTTCAGCTTTTCAATGATGCCGGATGTATCAACTTCGCTTGAATGTTATTCAATCTCTA
Source organism: Lepilemur ruficaudatus (assembly GCA_963574885.1). Taxonomy (NCBI): domain Eukaryota; kingdom Metazoa; phylum Chordata; class Mammalia; order Primates; family Lepilemuridae; genus Lepilemur; species Lepilemur ruficaudatus. The sequence continues at coordinate 18,100 of CAUYRT010096906.1, forward strand.
ATGATTGAATAATTTTTTTTAATAAAATGAGTTTTAAAAAATATTCTCTATGGTCTTTTTAGGAAGCTTTCTAGTCTCCATTTGCTGCAGCTAGTTTAGCTCCTGACGCAATACACTGTAATTTCTTACTCCTGTTATGCCAGAGACCAAAAGTCCACAAACACAAGAAACCACACCTTATTCCTTTTTTTGTCATCACAATATTTTGTACTTAACAGGCATTTAATTCAAAATTTAAGAATAAATAAATACATGGGAAAAACACGTTTCAAGGCTTCAAATAATGATTATAGTTTTGCCTTTTCACCCTACGCCTATTGAAACTCCAGAGACCTCTTTCATCAATGTGCCAAGCGCCAATGTGATCGATAAAGGCGGATGTTACTCTCTAATCAGATCAGCAGGACTTCGCAGCGGCTCCTTTCTCCCCCCCGTCCCAATGTTAAGAAAAGAAGTTGGTTTGGAATAATGTGTAACTGCAGGGAAGCGGCAGAATACCCCTGGCCTTCCGCTTTGTTCTTCCACAGCTGGAGAGAAGAGCTTCTTCCTCACTCTGCTGGCGCCGCTCAGGACGACTGTGCGTGTGTGCGGGACGGGCGACTTGTTCTGAGGAGAAGCAGGAGCCGCTGAACTGAGAGCTGAGATGTCTGTACTGCATTTAGAGTCCGGGTATGAACTTGTCCAGGAGCTCTGCCTTCCTTACCTCTCCTCCTTCCTTACCTGCCCTCCCGCCTTTTCCTGCATGCTCCAGCTGGCTGGCAAAATAATGCAAATTTCCCAGCCTGCCTCATTCCGCAGTTTAGGGACTAAATTAAAGTCAGGTTTAGAAGAGAAAGCAATGTAAATGAAAATGAAGTGTGTGTATGCATTTACCTATGGTCCACAACCTAGGAGCTCCGAAAGAACTGAAAAGCGCGTTCGTGTTTTTTATACCTGCATTTCCCAAATGACTGAGAACAAAACTGATACAAGCAGCATGTTGTTGTAAGGAGGAAATGGTACATTCATGTGAATTAGACTAAATCTTCTAAGGCTAAACATTAGGTATATGTCTGTAATTAAACAGAATCCGGGCGAGGGTTTGGCAGCACTCAGTCCTATTAGCGCATGAGCCGTGTGAGGGCGTGCGGGGCTGGCACTTACAAACGGCCCCACGCGGTGAGTCAGGACTTAAGAAGACATGCGGGCACACAGTGAGGACGGTTGGCAACACAGCATTTTTAATCTGTATCTATAGAAAACATTTATATAAGCTCTCTAGTAGAGGGATATAGAAATACATTTAATATATAATAGTGTACTCTCGTGTACTTACTGTGAAAATAGCACATTTATTTAGAGAGGGATTTTATGCCCAGAGTTCTCGTCAATGTTTTGAAATATATCCATTTCATTCTCCTGCAGTAATTGTTACCGAGAAAAGCAAAAGTACCAACGATTTTCCATTATTCCTCATCGAAAGTCTTCTCCTTCTGATTGGTATTTCCCAGAGTCACCTAGAACGTTCACATCAGTAAAATAGTCTAGAAAAGCGTCAGAGTTTTGCACTGCGAAGTGTCTACCTCTGCCTGCATTCGTGTCTCGTGCACATGGCCTGCCGCTCGATTCTCCAGGTGCCTTCCTCGTAAGTGCAGTGGCACACGGTGCAGTCGTCCGTCTTCACCTCTCTGCCAGCAGGGATGACAGCAGTTTCTGCAAAGCAGTTTGGTCCTGAAATGCAGAAGAATGTTTTATACTGTGTGTGCACAAATATATAATATATACAATTAGGTAGTTAGCATTATGGTATACGTTTTATTCACTCCCATAATTTCAGTAATATGAAATACTCCCACTTTTTATGACACGAACCAGTGTTATTTGAAATTTTTACAAGAGACAACATTGTGACTTTGATTAACAGACATTCCATTTAGGGGCCGTCTATATAAGCCAGATCTGCGACCGGTTTACTTAACTAATTCTGTATCATCATAGAAAAAGCACTGGAAGCACTGGGACCCTCAAAGAACCAATCTTATTCGTCATGACACTTCGAGCGGAGTGAGCTTAAGCAAGCAAACTGCTTGCAGTGACATGACTACGGCATGCCTTCCAGACTTCTTGGGGCAGGTTTCCAAACTTTCAGACACATTACGATGACCTGAAGGGCCCTTGACAATACTGGTTGCAGGCCCTACGCCCAGAGTTTCTGACTGACTAGTTCAGGGAGGGGGCCTGAGAATTTGCTTGGTAAGTTCCCGGGTGCTGTGGATGCTGCTGGTTGAGGATCCACTTTGAAAAGGACCATCTTAGCATGTGCCAAGGCTCTGTCTTTGACAACCTTCCACGAGAAGTGAGGATCTCTGCAATTCTCAATCGACATCAACTGTCAGCTTGGCAGGCAACAGAGGTGTCACATCTGCACTTTTTGTAAAAGGTCAAGGAATGAAGGGATGAGTATCAGAACGATTTCCAATGTGAGTTGAAACAGCTGTTTTTTAAAAAAGATTAATGGCTTTATGTTTTGGTCCATACTTGTACACCTGATTCAGATTTGAACAACTGCCCTGCCTCCAAATCTCCCTCTAAAATTCAAACACCAGTAATTGCTGCGTCCTAAATAAAGGCGGTTTGCCAAAATTCTCATTCTCCCTCTTTCTTTGCTTCTACAGTTTTTCTCAATGTGCTCACAACCAAATATGCTTAATTATAAAGTGTAAAGTCATCAGAGATGGAAAAGGTTAATCTGCAAAATCTTAAAAATTAAATTAATCCAACAAACTCCAGGATAAAAACTGGCCTTTTTATAATTCTAAGCAGAATAACTCATGCTTTTGTGGCGGTTGTGTTTCAAGGTCATCGCGTGGGTGAAGTACGCCAGCGCCTGCGAGCCTCGCCGTGGACGCGGCTCCCTGGCTGCACGTGCGCCTTCTCCCGCCCTGAACGCTGTTCTGACCGTGGTCCCGTTCAGACACTGCCCTAAGATTCTGCCTTTGACTCCATGGCTTCTCCTTCAGGGAACTCAAAACTTTAATAATCATTCATCTGGCAGTGACTCCCAAATTACAGCGATATCTCTCTTGAGCTCCAGTCCTGTGTTTCCAGAGGGCAGCTGTCTGCATCGCCTGCTGACACCAGATTTATCGTGTCTGGGCCCAGTGTCTCTTCTGTCTGCTGTCTGAGGAGCTGTATTTATGTTAAAGACACTCATCCATCAGCTCTGGTGAACTGAAATACTCAGGGTTCAAGACCCCTCCCCAGTCAGCGGCCCCAGCATGATGCCCCAATACTCCCTGCATGCAGCTCTCCCCCGGTGGCCTCCACACTACGGTTACCAGGTTCCTCAGCTGAACGAGCTTCCTTCAGCTTTATGCAGTCAATGCCCAATAGCGCCACGGTGTCCCTCCAGGTGGGACCTACGTTGCAAAAGCTTCCCTAATCGGTCACTCTCCTGATCAGCACCTGAGATGCTGTGGGTTTTACATTTGGCTTGGACTCTTTGGCATGTTTTCTTCTTTCTCTTCATCATGTTTTTTTGGAGAGTTACATTTGAGGACACAATCTGCATCTGATTTGTATCTGTGTGTTTTGGACGTAGAAGACACACCCATAATTGCCCAGAAAGTCTGTATCCTTAGATGCGAGTACTCACGGGTCTCCCCTCCAGACAAATCTGGATTAAAAATCTGGTACCGCTACTTAATAGCTATGTGATCTTGAACTAATTGTTTTTATTGTTTTGTGCCTTAATGGGAAAGATAATATTAATACTTAACAGGGTCTTGTGAGGATTAAACTAGAAAATTCACATCATGTGCCCTGTAGTTACTCTACAAATGCTAGCAAAAGTTCCTGCCTGAATTAAGCTATGTCAATGTAATAGTCACTCCCAATTAGTTTTTTCTGATTATTAGTTTACTCTTTTTTTTTTACATTACTGTAGAATTTTGGATGTTTATTTTTCAATGTTTTACAACCGTAGTCTTTATGTATCTTTTTTGTTTTTTCTTTTGAAGCCAGTCAGTGGGGAGATTTTTTTTTTTTTTTTTATGTTCAAATTGTGCAAAATTTGGCTAGTAAGAGGCCTGAACTTTAATCTGGCTCTGGCATTGTTTGGACATATTCCTTTAGTCACCAAAAACTTTCACTTCTGAACCAAGAAGGTATCTTTAGCTCATTTTACCCATATCTGGAATCAGCCTTTTCTCCAAGGGGCGCTGATTCCTTTGCAGAGAATATATTTAGAGCCAAGGCCTGGGTACGGCCTGTGCCCATCATGCTGGCGTGGCACTGCCCCCTGGCCCTCCCAGTGGGCACAGATAGGAACAGTCACATACACACACTTTTTAAAATTTTAGGTTCATAATACTAATTATATTTCAAGATTTTTCTTTTTAGATTTTTATATATATATATAGATTTTCTCTTAAGATAAACACTTTAAATTTGACATTATTTTTTAACTTCTTAGATTTTACTATATATCTAATTTTACACTGAGACTCCTGTTTATTAAAATCATTAACATATTCACCCATGTTTCAATCCTACTGTTAAATAAAGTAGTTTAAAAATCACAACCCATATGCTATCTCCAATAAATGATGAATTCAGGTTTTGAGCACGTCTCATAGTCAGCATATTTGCTCAAAGGTCACTTCACTCTTCCCTGTGTGCTCACAGCAGGGCCAGAGTCGGGCTCCTCGGTTCGGATTGATCTCCACTCCTCTGTCAGCTCCCACCCCAGCCATTGTATTTACCATTTCCAACAATGTTTAATTTATCTTTCTAGTGTAACTTTTTTTAAAAATAAGCAAATTATTTTCTCGTTTTTCTTTCACAAATGGTAGCATATTTCTTAATTTTATGTACTTTGCTTTTTATCACTTAAAAACATGTCCCACCAATCATGTGCACAGAGACAGGCTTCTCCTTTAGGGCTGCAGTGTGTGCGTTCCCCATTGTTTAGTCAAAAGTACTCCACGACGGGTATTTTGAAACTGGTCCCCCTGCATACATGAAATGTATCAACAGCACATTTTTTATCATCTGCATCCGGCAAGGAAGAAATATAGACATTGTTGGGAATTTATCATGAGGAAAAACATGTGTTCAAGAGAGAAAACCAAAAGCCAAGAAAAATGCCAAGAGTGAAAATGATGTAAAACATACCATCCTGGGGACAAAAAGCAACAACTTACATTCTGTTTCCTACAGGAAATCGTTTGTTCCGTATACTTTCAAGTACAGTTATGTATACATTTCTCTGTCGTTGCCAAGCGAAAACTGAGGAGCAGCGGTGATTCGGGCTTTCCTGGAGGCACAACCGGCAGACTACACTCGGGGTGAAGGCTACGAGCATTTGGACTGTCAGATGTTTATCTTCCAGGGCTGAGATGAAAGAAGTACTTTTTCTTGAAAAGAACTTTATGATAATGTGATTCATTAAATTTTTGACAGTTGTTTGATATTGACTGTATTCGTTACGACCTTTGACTAATACATCACAGAACTGCCCGGGCTGAATATTTTGGGCAACTACATGAATAAGCTTTTGTCAAACACAGTACACTGAGGCAAGGGAGGGGCGACCTGTGTTTCAAACAAGCTGTATAACTATGGACCCTTAAAGAATTTCTAAAAAGGCTTTCTTCATCTCAAATGATTTTAGCCTGAGAAGGGGATTCCTCAGATAACTATCAGAATTATACACCATGTTGCTATTTTTTCCTCCTGCAAATATTTAGTTACGATATAGTTAAACATAGTTACTGCCCTTGTAGTTTGCAAATTCTTTTTTAGTCAAAACCACATAAAAGTGTTCAGTAAGTCATAAAAATTCAACTGAAATATAAATTTGGATTTCTACAGGAGATTGCATTTATTGATTTTTTTCTAAAGCCTTCATCTTATAAGCGGAATTCCTAGTAACTTAACAAAGTTGTGAGACTCTTTCAACCAAATCCCTCGGAACGTGTATCTACACACACATTTATTTTCTTCTTGAAACATATTAGAAAACTTTTTATTTTGAAATTATAGATTTAAATCAAATCAGAAAGTTTGATTACTCAGTTCCCCCAATAAATAAAGCTTACATAATTATAGAATGACATAAAATATCTGTGTTATTTGTAGCTTTGTGTAATCACCACCCCAATCAAGACACAGAATTGTTCATCCTGCAAAGACCTCCCTCACGCCACCTGTATAATCACACCACTTCTCCTCCCGCCCCCCATCCTTAACTCCTCAGAACCACTAATATATTTTTCATATCTACAGTTTTATCATTACAAGATCATTATATGAATGGAATCATAAAATAAGTGGACTTTTAAGATTGGCTTTTTGAACTCAGCATAATGCCCTTGAGATCCAACTAAGTTGCACTTAGCTGGATGAACTATCAATAGTTCATTCCTTTTTACAGGAAAGTTGCAGTCCACGGTACGGATGTGTCACAGTGTGACCATTCACCCTTTGAGGGGCATTTTTTTCCAGCTTAAGGCTACTATAAATAAAGCCGCATGTTTTGTGTAAACACAGAGATTCTTCGTTTCTGTGAAGTGAAAGCCTAGGAGGGCAATTGCTGGATTTTATGGTAGTCGTATGTTTAGTTTTATCAGCAACTGCAAATTGTTTCCCTAGTGGCTGGAGATGACCGTCTTCTCATGTATGTATTTGCCATTCCATATCCTCACTGCGAAAGGGCTCTTCATGCATTTTGTCTATTTTCTATTGATAATTGGGTTGATTGGGGTTTTTTTACTGTTTAATTCTGTGTTCCTGATACATTCTAGGTACTATTCCTTTGTCAGATACATTGTTTGCAAATATCTTCACTGAGTTTGCAGCTTGTCTTTTTATTGTCTTAAGAGGGTCTTTCATAGAGCAAAAGTTTTATATTTTAGTGAGGTCAAATGCATCTATTTTCTGCCTTATGGATTATGTATTTGATGTCCTATCTAAGAACTCATCAAGAAGCCCTGTGTCCTAAAGATTTTCTCCTTTTATCTTATAAAATGTTGTAGTTTTATGGTTTACATTTAAATATATGATCCATTTTGAGATAATTTTTGCAAAAGTTGTGAGGTTTGTTGAGACTCATTTTGTCTGTCTATGGGTATCAACTGATTCAGCACCGTTTGTTGAAAACTATCCTTTCACTGAGTTGCCTTCACACCTTTGTCAAAAGTAAGTTGGCTGTACTGCTGTAGGTCTATTTCTGGGTTTCTGCTCTGCTCTGCTGATCTGCGTGTCTGTCCCCTTGCCAATACCATAGTCTTGAAATGGGTAGAATGATTCTTTCCACTTGATTATTTTTCTCATATTGTGTATTTTGGCTAACATCCCAACATTATCTCATATGTCTCTTGCAAATATTTTCTCCCACTGTGTGGCCTGTCTTTCATTTTCTTGACAATATCTTTCATAAAGCAGAATTTTTTTTAATTTTAATGAAGGCCAATCCATCAATTCTTTAATGATTCACACCCTTGGTGTTGCATCTAAAAAGTCATCACCAAATCTAAGGTTATCTAGATTTTCTCTTATGTTATCTTCTATGAGTTTTATAGTTTTGTGATTTACGTTTAGGTATATGATCAACTTTGAGTTAATTTTTGTGAAGGGTATGAAGTCTGTGTCTAGATTCATTTTTTCACATGCGGATATCCATTTGTTCCAGTACCATTTGTTGAAAGAACTATCTCTGCACCATTACATGATCTTTGCTCCTTTGTCAAAGATTAGCTCACTGTATTTATATGGGTCTATTCCTGGGTTCTCTATTCTGTTCCACTGATGTATTTGTCTATTATTTTGCCAATACCACACTGTCTTGATTTCTGTAGCTATATATTATCTTAAAGTAGGGCAATGTCAGTCCTCCGACTTTGTTATTCTTCTTCAATATTATGTTTCATACTCTAGGTCTTTTGCCTCTCCATATAAAATTTAGGATAAGTTTTTATATTCACAAAATTATCTGCTGGGGTTTTGTTTGGGATGGTGTTGAATCTATTACTGATCAAGTTGGGATGAACTGACATCATGACAATATTGAGTCTTCCTATCCATGAACTTGGAACATCTTTCCACTGACTTAGTTTTTCTATGATTTTTTGTTCAGAGCTTTGTAGCTTTCCTTGTATAGATCTTATACATATTTTGTTAGTTTTATACCTAAGTATTTTAATTTTGGTGTGCTAATGTAAATGGTATCATGTATTTAATTTCAAATTCCTGTTGTCCATTGCCAGTATATATGAAAGTGATTAGATTTTGTGTATTAACCTTGTATCCCCACTATAATTGTAATCTTACTATAACTGCTTATTAGTTCTGGATTACACAGACCATCATGCCCTCTGCAAACAAAGACAGTTTTATTTCCTCCTTCCCTACCAGCATATCTTTTAGTTCCTTTTCTCGTCTGACTGCATTAGCTAGGACTTCAAGTATGATGATGAAAAGGTGTGGTAAGAGGGGGAATCTCGCCTTGCCCCTGATCCTGGTGGGATAGCTTTGAGTTTCTCAGCAGGAAGTATGATTTTTAGCTATAGATTCTTTTTAGTAGACAGTGATTATGAAGTTGAGAAAGCCCTCTATTCCTAGTTTACTGAGAGTTTTTGTCATAAAAGAGTGTTGGATTTTGTCAAATGTTTTTTCTGAACCTACTGATATGATCATGTGATTTTTCTTCTTTAGCCTGTTGATGTGACAAATCATGGCATCCTTGGGATACATCCCACTTGATTGTAGAGTATAATTTTCTTATACATTGTTGGACTCAATTTGCTAATAGTTTGTTGAAAACTTTTACATCTATATTCATGAGAGATATTTGGTCTGTAATTTTCTTTTCTTGCACTATCTTTGTCTGGTTTGGTATAATGGTAATACTGAAAGAAATTATAGAATACTGGTATAATTTCTTCCTTAAATGTTTGATAGAATTCACCAGTGAACCCATCTGGGCCTGGTGCTTTCTGTTTTGGAAGAATGTTAAGTATTGATTGAATTTCTTTAATACACATAGGCCTATTCAGATTATCTATTTCTTCTTGTGTGAATTTTGGCAGATTCTTTCTTTTGAGGAGTTGGTTCATTTTATCTAGATTATCAAATCTGTGGGAATAAAATTGTTTATAATATTTGTTATCCTTTTAACGTCTATGGGATCTGTAGTGATGTCCCCTCTGTTGTTTCTGATATTAACAATTTGCGTCTTCTTTTTTTTGTATATTAGCTGGCTTTGTTTCTGTCAATTTTCTCTGTTGTTTTCCTGTTTCCAAATTCATTGATTTCTGCTCTAATTTTTATTATTTCTTTCCTTCCGTCTACTATGGATTTAATTTTCTTTTTCTAGCTTAATGGTGGAAGCTTGGATTATTGAATTTAGAATTCTTCTTTTCTAACTTATGCATTCAATGCTATACATTTCCCTCTAAGCCCTGCTTTCACTATATCCCACATATTTTGTTAAGCATTTTAATTTTAATTTAGTTTAAAATATTTTATAATTTCTCTTGACATTTCTACTGTGTTTCCTGTGTTATTTATAAGTGTGTTGTTTAATTTCCAAGTATTTGGAGATTTTCCAGCTATCTTTCTGTTAGCAATATTTAGTTTAATTCCATTGTGGTCTGAGAGCAGATATTATATGATTTCCATTCTTTTAAATTTGTTAAGGTGTGTTTTATGGCCCAGAATGTGGTCTAACTTAGTGAATATTCCATGTGATCTTAAAAAAATGTGTATTATGCTGCTGTTGGATGAAGCAGTCAATACATGTCAATTATATTCAGTTGACTGATGGTACTCTTCAGGTCAGCAATGACCTTACTGATTTTCCTGGCCGCTGGATCTGATAGAGTGGTGTGGAAGTATCCAAGTACAATAGTATATTCATCTATTTCTTCTTGTAGCTCTATCAAATTTTGCCTCATATATTTTGATACTCTATTTTAAGGCAAATGTGTATCAAAGACTGTTGTGTCTTCTTGAAGAACTGACTCCTTTATCATTATATAATACCCTTGCCATCCCTGATGACACACATCCCCTGCCTGTGATGTGAAGTAGCTCTTTGTCTAGCATATTCTCACTGCGTATGTTACTCACCCCTTACCGTGTAGGAAAAAACAGTGTATAGAGGGCTTGGTACTATCTGGGGTTTTAGACATCCACTGGGGATCTTGGAATATATCCCTGTGGATAAGGGGGGACTATTGTATGTGTCTTTGTATTTAAACTAGGTTTCTTGTAGACAAGGAATAGTTGTGTACTTTTTTACTCACTGTAAAAATCTTTTTTTTCACATTTCAAAATATTAAGGGAATACAAATGTATTAGGTTGCATGGATCATTTTTGTAATGCTTGAGTCCTGGCTATAGGTGTGCCTGTCACCCATCTCTGTGTATCTAGCGCATTAATTTTCAGAGTGATTACTGACATAGTTGGATTGGGATCTACCATATTTCTTATGATTTGCTGCCCTTGTTATTTGTCCCTATTTTTGTCTTTGTCTTGTGCTTTTTTTCTGTCTTTCATGGTTTTAGTTGAGTATTTTATTATTCCAGTTTTTCCTGTCTTAGTATATACACTATACTTCCCTTTCTACCTTTTAGTTGTCCTAGAGTTTGCAATACACATTTACAGCTAATACAAGTCCACTTTCAAATAACACTATACAACTTCAAAGGTAGTGAGAGTACCTTATAATAACAAAATAATCCTAATTCCTCCTTCCCAACTGTTGTATCACTGCTGCCGTCCATTTCAGTTATACATAAGCATACATAATCACATATACACACACACACATAAGCACACATACATAATCAAATACATTGCTGCTATTATTCTGAATAAACTGAAAAATCAAAATGTTTCTTTTACCTTCACTTAATCCTTCTCTGATATTCTTCCTTTCTTTTTACCGATCTGAGTTTCTAATCTATATAATTTTCTTTCTCTCCAAAGAACTTCTTTTAATATTTAGTGTAAGGCTAGTCTACTGACAACAAATTCCCTCAATGTTTATTTGTCTGGGAATGTTTTTATTTCCCCTTCACTTTTGAAGAATGATTTTGCAGACTACAGAATTGCAGGGTTCTTAGAACGCATCACACATTTCACTCCGCTCTCTTCTTGCTTGCGTGGTTTCTGAGGAACAGGCTGATGTAATCATTATTTTCGTTCCTCTATAGGTAAAGTGATTTTTTCCCTCTGGCATCTTTCAGAATTTTCTCATTATCTTTATTTTCTGTAGTTTGCAAATGATACACCAAATGTATTTTTCTGGCATTTATCCTGCCTGGTGTTCTCTGAGCTTCCTGGATCTGTGGTTTGGTGTCTGGCATTAATTTGGGGAAATGTCTCAGTCTTTATTGCTTCAAATATTACTTCTGTGCCTTGGTGTGCTTCTTCTTTTGGTATTCCCCTTATGCATTTTTTATATGTTTTTTATTTTCCCACAATTCTGGGATAGTCTGTGGGGTATTTTTTTAATCAATCTTTTTATCTTTGTATTTCAGATTTGGAGGTTTCTATTGAGACATCTTCAGCTCAGAGATTCATTCCTCAGCCATGTCCCATCTACTAATGAGCCCATCAAAGACATTCTTTTCTGTCACAGTGTTTGATCTCTAGCATTTCTTTTTGATTCTTTCTTAGGAGTTCCATGTTCTTCTTGCATTACCCACATGTTCTTGTACATTGTCTTTTTTTCCATTAGAGCCTGTAGCACACTAATCGCATTTATTTTAAAATCCTAGTTTGATAATTCCAACATATCACATCTGACCCTGGTTCTGATGCTTGCTCTGTCTCTTCAAATTGGTTTTGTTTTGGTTTGGTTTTTTGCCTCTTAGCATGTCTTGTCATTTCTTCTTAATTGCTGGACATGATGCACTGGGTAAAAGGAACTGTGGAACAGGCCTTGAGGAATGAGGTGGTGAGGTGTCGGAGGAGGGAGGCGTCCCATGTGGCTCTGGACAGTGACCGTCACAAGCGCAGTTCCCCCTACTCCTTTGGTTGTACAAGATGGCTACAGTGGGCTGGAGCTGGGTATTCCCCTTCCCCCAGTTAGGCTGTTTCATCAGTTAGGCTCTGATAAAACCCCAGCAGGTTAAGCTCTGGGTAAGCAGTTTCTCCTGAGGGCAGACCTTGTTAAGAAGAACACAGTGCTCTGCCATATCTCAAAATGACCACTCTTCCCCTCATCCCACCAGAAGCACGAGTGGGTTTTCCTCTGACATTCACCGTGAGAACCTGCTTGGGCTCCTGGCAGTGAAATTCAACAGTGTGGGCATTTCCCTATGACCTGGTCCCCCTGGAGTTTTTGACTCTCAAACTTTTCCACACCAAGCCTCCAGCAATTCATCAGTTAAAGGCTATGTTTTCCTCAACTACAGTTTATGTTTTCCTACTCCAATAATGGTTACCACAGAGCTTTCTGCTCAGGTAAGCTGTGATTTTCTGTATTTGGGAGGCAGCAGTTTGTCCTGTGACCTCATTTTTCTGATGGATCTAAGAAGCGTTGTTGATTCTTTAGTTTGTTCAGTGTTTTATTTGCCTTTATGATGGAGTTGCAGCTTCTAAGTTTCTGTGTGCCAGACTGGAAAATCTATTGATTGATGTTTGAAGACTAAGCCAACTTTGCATACCTGGAGTAAACTCCACTTGGTTTGGTATAATTTTTAAAAATACACTGATGTATTCTATTTGTTAATATATTTAAAGAAATTTTGCATCAATATTGAAGTGGAATATTGATTTGTATTTTTTTATAGTCTTTGGTTTGGTATCAGGATAATACTGACTTCACAGAATGAGTTCGGAAATGGTCTCTTCTATTTTTGGAAGAAATTGAGTAGTAGTAATTCTTTTTAAAGTATTTGGTATTATTCTGGGGTTTTAGAGGGATTTTTAAAATTATGAATTCAATTTCCTTAATAGTTTCCATACAAATTATTGCATACTAAGTGAGTTGGGGTAGTTGGCAGTTTTTCAGGAGTGTCTATATATTCTTAGCTGTTAAATTTGTGTGGGTAGAGTTGTTGACAATTTTCCTTCATTTTCTTTTTAATATCTGTTGAGTCTGTAATCATATATCCTGTTTTATGCCTGATATTAGTAATTTGTGTCTTCTCTTTCTTTCCCTTTTCTTTTGGTACAGGTTTATTGACTGTGCTGATCTTTTCAAAGAGCCAGCTTTTCATTTCATTGATTTTCTCTGATTTTCTATTTTCAATTTTATTGATTTTTATCCTCATCTTTATTATTTTCTTTTTTCTATTACTTTTGTTTTATTTTACTCTTTTCCCCTTAGTTTCTTAAGGTAGAAACTTAGATTATTGATTTGTGAATTCTCCTCTTTTCTGATGTGAGCATCTAGTCCCATAAGCCTTCCTTTCAGAACTGCTTTACCCAGGCCTCTCATGTTTCCGTGTGCTGTGTTTTGCTGTAAGAAACACTTGCTTTAATTTTACAGACTTGAAATGCAAGAACTAATAAGAACCTTGGGGAAAAATATCACTCAGGATTACCTGGTGGACAAATATATAAATTACTTTAAAGAACGTATAAAATGTAAACATGTATACAAATGGATTCTAGTATTATAATGACTCAATGACAAGTAAACCCCCATACATTTAACTTCATTAGTAACTAGGGAAATAGACAAAAACAATTTTTAATCTTAATTAATTAACCCTCACTATAATATTTAATTTTCATATTTATGTGCTGTTACAAGAAATATGAAGCAGTCACAATTTTATAAATATGAAAAATGGGATTCAGAGAGTAACTATTAGTCAATGTCATATGGCTAATAATTAATTGCTGATATGTCACATTATGTTGATTTTGCTTTGTTGCAGTTAAAGGACCCTCTGGCTAAAATGGCTAATTTTGAATTTTTTTACAGCATATAATTCTTTCCTTTCCTCAGGGACAGTTGCTAAACATTGTTTAACTGAACTTTTCTGTACTAATGTGACTTCAAGACAGAGGGTTCACAATTCTGAAGGTGGCTGTTTACGCCATCTGGCCCGCACGAGTACGTCCGCCAGCTCTCTGTTGGTGCGCAGTGCCGTGGTCTGAATGTTGGCGTCCCGCCAGGATTCATGCGTTGAAACTAACAGTGTGATAGTATTAGTAGGTGGGGCCTTTAGGAGGAGATTAAGTCATGAGGGCAGGACCCTCATGAATGGGGCTAGTGACCTGTTAAAAGCAGCGTGGGGAGCTGCTCACTCTCTCCAGCCCCTCCCCTTCTCCACGTGATGATACTACCGTGAGAAGACGCACTAATGGAACAGGTCCTCTCTAGACACCAAACCTGCAGGGGCCTTGATCTTGGACTGCTCGGCCTCAAGATCTGTGGGGAAATAAATTTCTGATGTGTATAAATTACCCAGTCCGTGGTATTTTGTTACAGTAGTATAAACAGACCAAGAAACACAGTATCAGAATGGGTTAAAATGCTTAGCGCAGTGAACAGAGGCTGGCTGTTGCGTAGACATCAGCAGGAAGAGCCATCTTCCGTACTTTTAAAATCTGCCACAGTGTGTCTCCTGGAACCCAAAGTCCGTGTCAGAGCCCACTTTTGCCCTAGTCACCAGCACAATCTCGCCCACGGTAAGTACTTTCACTTAGTGTGTGCTGAACTGAAGATAAATTAGGCTGAGGCTTACAAATTCCAAGTCTAGGTGGGACCTCCTGGGACTTTTTTAATTGAGCACCTCTCCTGGCATGTCCGTGTCTCCAGCAAACCTGCTTTTCACAGTGACAGCCCCGGATGCCCACCCAGTCTCTCCCGATTGGGTGCCCTTTGGGGTAGGAGGCACACGACATTGCAATTTCACCCTAGAGTCGGTACTGCCTGCAGCACGGAGCTGGAACTCAGTATATGCATGATTGGCTTGAATTTTTAGAATCAAATAATGAATTGATATACTGAAATACAGCCACCACAGCTGTGTTGATGGGTGAATTTCCAGTATGTTTTAGATTTTTTACAACAAGGAACGGCAAGCCACTGGAAGACAAAGTGTTGATGAACAAAGACAGCTGGGGGTGTCATATCTCCTCCTGTTCCATGCAGAGCTAAGCATTAAAGAATGGCGCATAGTTTGAGTTCT
Source organism: Lepilemur ruficaudatus (assembly GCA_963574885.1). Lineage (NCBI taxonomy): Eukaryota > Metazoa > Chordata > Mammalia > Primates > Lepilemuridae > Lepilemur > Lepilemur ruficaudatus. Next base: position 33,238 of record CAUYRT010096906.1, read on the forward strand.
TTGTAGGCTCTAGTTATCAGCTCTTTTTCAGATGTGTGGATTGTGAATATTTTCTCCCATTCTGTAGGTTGTATATTCGCTCTGTCGATTGTTTCCTTGGTTGTGCAGATGCCTTTTAATTTAATCAAGTCCCATTTATTTATTTTTGTTGCTGCTGTAATTGCCACTGCGGTCTTAGTCATAAAGGCCTTTGCCTAGACCAACGTCTAGAAGAATTTCTTATACATTTTCTTCTAGAATTCTTATGATTTTGTGCCTTACACTTAAGTCTTTTAGTAGTACATGTATACCATGGAGTACTACTCAGCCATAAAAAGGATGAATTAATGCTTTTTGCAGCAATTTGGAAGGAACTAGAGACCATTATCCTTGTGAAATACCACAAGAATGGGGGAAAACTCCACACACACTCTCTAATAAACTGGAAGTAACTGATGGGCATACAAGTGCACAGAGGAAAACAGAAGTCATCGGCAATCAAGCAGGGGAGGAAGGGAGGAGGGAGGTGCAAACACCCATCTGATGGGTACAGTGAACACTATTTGGGTGATGGGCACATTTACAGCCCGGATTCAAGCCATGTATCAAAAACATCTGTGCCCTCTTAATATTTGAAATTAAAAAAATAGAACCAGACCCCCTTCCCCACGCCACTGCCAAAACACGAATGGCCCAGCACACCAGATGGCAGCAGAGCAGTGGCACAGAACTCCACATGGTCAGGAGCCCAGCGAGGCCCAGCACTTGTGTGTGGCAGCACATTTTCACTTTAGGTACTAGGTTGCTGGTGATCTGTTCTTTGGAGCCATGAAATTAAAAAAACAAAAAAAACCTCCAAGTATACCTAACTTCACATCCCAAACCTATTTTGAAACAGCTGCTTTTTCTCTACCTTACTGTAAATCATATTCCTTAGCACCAACCCTGACTCCCAAATCTGAAATTTACCAACGGTTGTTTATGCAGAGGAAGCAACATTCGTTGAATTTCAATCTTTCCTTTATACACCTGAGATATTTTAGATTCACAAGGCACTGGCCTCAAAATGACAGGAAAAACTGGTTTCCTAACATGCTTTTTTCTTTCACTCTTAAGTGAAATGAAACTAAAAATATGTCCATGTGTTTGTGCATGTTTATATGATCATGTGCACATGTGTGTCTTTCTGCTAAGCATCTAGGACAAAATGATTTTTTCACCAGAGAAGTTAAAATGAGGAAAAATAACAAATGGCACTAAAATAAGCAGGAAAATAAAGCAAATTTGGTTGCTGTAGGAGAAATAATCATCAAAAGAAAATGTCAACTTGAAAACCATCCTGCCAAATGTCCTCTCTTTCTCGGTGGCTCTGAGGGAGTGCCGTGAGGGACGCGAGCGTCCCACACGGTTTGTAGGCCTCCTTCCGGCCTCCGGGAGCATGCCCTACGCTAGCTTCCTGGAACCGAGGGCATAACTCCTGGGTCACCTTATTCCAATCCTTTCAAGTTGATATAATTTATCATATGCCACCCAGTCTGCATAAAAATTCAAGAAATAAAATGTACCTTCATTTTTAAGGGCTAAAGCATTTACATGCTCAAAGTTCTCAGAAAATGTAAATAATATGTCCTGCTCAAAAAAAAAAAAAAAATGAAGCACTAGAAGTATTTTCCAAAGTTCATATTTCAATAGAGTGAAAGGCATCCTGTCCCTACTGTCAAATAAAATGTGGACAGGTTTCATTAAACAATTTACAGGAGGGTCTTCATGCGGATCTTTTCAGAGCCTTAACTATGCTGACAGCAGAGAAAGGGCTAGAGTGTGCAGCATTTTCTAAATTCACTTGGCTATGGAAGCCTTTATTCAGTTGCTAGTATCTGACGAACATTTACATTCCGCAGAGCAGTGTCTGGAAAACGAACCAGTGAAACGTGAGTAACGGCACGTGACTGCCCCTCCGCTCCGCGTCTGTGGCGCCCAGAGGCAGACGCCGGCCGCCTGCACGAGCCGGAGATTCACCGGGCAAGGAACGGGCCCGCCCCCACCGCCGACACAGACAGGAAAGCGACACGCAGGCCGAACATCACTGGGGCCGGAAAAGCCCGCTCGTGCCCTTGCTGACTGCGAACAGAATGAACAGGCTCGCCCGTTCTCGCTCCGCGAAGACAGGACCACGGCTCGCGCGCCCGCTTGCGGCGGCCGCCTTTCTTCAATGACACTCGTGCGATTCACTCGCATTGCTGCACGCAGCCGTATGTACCTCCTCCTCGCGCATGGTGTTCCATTTTATAAACAGAACACAACTTATTTACCACTTTCGATAGGTATTAATGTTTACTTTCAACTGTTGATACTTACTTCCAAGCATCTATTAATAGTTGAAAGCTGTAGTAAAATAGTAGCTGCTACCAGAAGGAGCCAATATGAAAACCACACCAAAAACTGCCATAAACATTTTTGGTAATGTCCTCGGTGGCAACGACGGCGGGGGCGGGGGCGGGGGTGGGGTGGGCCGACAGCCTGTGTGTCCTTCCAGCCGCAGGAGAGAGCAACGGCATTTTCCCAAAGCGGTTGCGTCAGTTTTGACTTCCAGAATCAGTACGTAAGAATTCCAGCCGATCCAGATCCTTGACACCCAAACAAACAAAACAAAAGCAATAAAACCAGAGTGGGGCTTAGAAAATGAACCAATGACATGTGAGTAAAAAAGTGACTGACTCCTCTGCACAGCGTTTGTAGAGCTTATTTTTGTCATTCTATTTTACTGACCATGGCCCATGTGCAATCGCCTGTTTTAACCTGCTTTTCCTCGATGACTAATTGTTTGGGTGTTCTCTTTCAACATGTGTCTGTTCAAGTCTTCCGTCATTACTTTCTACTGGATGTCAAGGCCCTATTTCTTTCTAAGAATCTCATGTACTCTGTGTAAGTCTTTGATATATGACAAAACTTCCGATTATAAGTATGGAATTACTATCTTTTCATTTCTTCCAAATATGGCTTTGCCTATTTTAAAGCTACACTGTGAGGTACACACAGCACAGTCATGTCTTCTCATTACCTGAGTCTTTAATTGTGTCTGTTCTGCCAACTGCTTTCTTTCGGTTAGACTTTACAAGATCCGTATTTGTCTATTGTTTTACTTTCAATATTTTTCTTTCCTAGAGTTTAAGTGTCTCTTAAAATCTGAATATAAAGTTTAAAAAACTCTATGAAAATATCTGTCGTTTTTTCCCATCATCAGGCTGGAGTGCAGTGGTACTCCCCACTGTAACCTTGAACTCCTGGGCTCCAGCGACCCGCTTCAGGCGCTGAGTAGCTGGGACTACACAGATACGTGACACCACGCCCAGCCCAGAAAACATTTGTTTTTCAATCAGTGTATTTAACTAATTTTTATTAAACATAATGATAAACACATTTGGCTTAAGTCTATGGCCTTATTACTTATTTTCTCTTTGGCCCACCTGTTTTTGTTCCCATTTCCTCTTCTGTTGTCTTCTTATTGACTTTTTATTACTCCTTTTCCTCCCCTCTACTGGCTTGTTATTTTCCTATTGCCTGAAATACTCCTTTTAGCAATTTTTGTTGTGCAGGTCTGCTGGCAACACACTCTCTCTGGTTTTTGGTTAGGGGAGGAACTGAACTTCATTTGCATGGCCTTCATTTCTGAAGGCCAATGTTGATGGTCATCGACTGCTAGGTGGCAATTGTTTTCTTTTCATATTAACAGCGGCCCTTCCATTTCCCTGTCCTCCACTGCCTTTGCTTAGCAGTCAGCATTTTGTCTTTGAGGATAATGTGTCCCCTTTTTATGTTTTCTGTTAAGATTTTTATCCTTGTCCTTGGATCTCAGCAGTTTTACCATGATTTGCCTTGGTGTGGTTTGAATTTATTCTGCTTAAGGTTTGTCAAACTTCTTGGACTTTGTGACTCGATATCTGTTGTCTGTCTTTCTTGGTCAGTTTTTCATCACATTTGTTTCCGTTCTAGTCTCACTTCTCACTCCTTCCGGGACTTATATTATGCATGCATCAGGCTTTTTCTCTTCCCATAAATCTTCTATGTTCTTTTGTTTTTCTCCCTCTACTTTATTTGGATATTTTCTACTGACATGTCTTTCAAGCTACTAATACCCTTTTCTGCTCTGCGGAATATTTTCAGTAAATCTTTTTATTTAATTCTCAACTTCAGTTATTGCATTTTTCAGTTCTAGAAATTTTTCAATACATTCCAGTTCTCAGTGAAATTCTCCAATTTCTTCTTTATTTTCTTGAGCATAATCATCAGAGTTACCATACTTACCATCAAGTGATAACCTGCAGGTCTAGTTCTTATTTTCCATTTTGTTTTCTCTTGGTTTTGGGTCATTTAGTCTTATTTACTGACTTGCTTGGCAATCTTTTAGTAAGCAACAGACACTCTGTAGAATAACTGTAAAGGTGCTGGGTGACGTCCTCCAGCAGGCAGATGGAGTACAGGATGACCACCTCAATCCAGGGGAAAAAAAGGTTTTAGGTTTTGTTAGGGCTGATCTTTTCCGGTGTTCCCTCACCCCTAGGGTGCAGCCCTTTTGAAGGCTTCCGATGTTTCCCGGGGCTCTGCCACCTTGGCGGGCCTTTACCTCCGTCTCTTCCTCAGGGAACTAACACTGGCCACATCTCCACTCAAGTCTTCAGTCATCAGCCGCTCATCCCTGCTGGATTTCCTTTGTCTTCCTTCACACACGTACAGCTTAGGTGGCTGCAAACGCCTTGAAGTAAAATTCCATGCAGAATCCTGACCTCCCTTCATCCTAATTTCCTCTTTGTCTGCAACTCCCATCCCTCGGGTTCCAGCTGCCCTGGCAGCCCCAAACGCCAATTTCTGTCTCCCCAGCTCCGTGAGAACACCGCTAGCCCCGGGCTCTTGCTTTCAGCCTGACAATGGTTCCCTGCTCCATGAACTGGCAAATGACCCCAGAAAGAAATGGGGGTTCGCTCAGTGAGTCTTCTTCTCTGAGAGCTAGACCTCAAGTCCTCTGTTCTCTGATGCCTCCAAATCAGTTTTTTTGGTTTTGTTTTGTGTTTTAATATGTGTGCACGCTATCCAACCCTTAGAGTTGTTCCCAGTGTGAGGGTCACTCTCATACACCCTACTCCATCATAGCTAAGAGTAGAATGTGGGATTAAAAATTCATTCTTACGTTCCCTAACAAGAAAGGAGGAGATCATAAGTAGCCCTGTAAAATGAGAAGTTAATCTGCATAAATTGGTGAGGTATCATGACTGTATAGTTCAGTAGGGATGCTAGCCCAAAGATGTTATGAGTTTGTTGGTCAAACAGTACATTGTCTATAATTTAGCAATCTTACATACGCATTCCCTTCCCTGCTGACTATATATATATATATACACACACATATATATGTATGTATCTCCTTGTTTTTGGAACAGATCTTGTGTCTTTCTCATGATCCTATCATTGGCAAATTAAATACAATTTTGCATGTGTTCCCTATGTATTTATGTAAGAATATAATTTATATATTAGAATTTTAAAGTTTATAGCAAATACACTCGGCCTGAAATTACTAGAATACTACATCACCTAGTCTTTATGCATTTATTGTCTTTATGTATTTATGTAGTTCTTCCTTGCTAGACTCCACAGTTCTACTTTATCTGTGTTATCCTCCCTTTGTCCCTAAAGAACATGCATGGGTATTAACTGTGAGGTGGGAAACTGAGGTTTGGAATGCTGAAACCACAAAATATTAGACCTTGAGATCTTTTGTTCAGACTCACTTAACATTCAGGTGGTGAATTCGAAACCTAGAAACATCAGAAGATTAGAATTTGGATTAGATATTTGACATTCTTTTGAAAAACGTCTAATTGTCTCTCAGACTTTTTGATACGATCTAACATGCCAGATGGTCTCCCTATTTCAAAATTGCAGGTGTGAATGGCAGCACACAGAGCCATCTCCTTGCTATTGCTAGAGACCAACTAAGGCTTTTCAATTCAAATAGAATATTTTAAAAACATGCTAATCTAGTTATCTATTTCCAATAAGTTATTTTTCTTCCAATAAGGTTTCTTCCAAAAGCCAAGCCAAGTGTGGGAGTCTTGAGAGCTCCTGGGAGAAACCGCTCCCTCCCGGAGGAGCAGGAAGGGTCTGCAGGGATGGCGGCTGCCTGTCCCCAGAAGCCTGTCTGGGCTTCAACACTGTAGCTGCTTCTCTTTTTTCCTCCCCTTTGACCAGTGTTGGTGTCTAGCTCCTGGGACCCCCGCCCTCGCGTGACGCATTTCAGTATCTTTGCTCCCAGATTTTGCCGTCATCTTCTGCCGTCTCATGAATTCCTTCCCTCTACTGTCCATACTCAAGTCATAACATTTCAAGCAGTTGGGGAAGCAACGGCACCGTCCCAGTCTGTTTCAGTCATATCATTCTGCCAGTTAGACACAGCTGTATTTGATACTATCACATCAAGGTTAACCTTTAAAATAGAAGCCTAAGTAGCATCCTGAAAAACTCCTGGGGAAAATGGTAACTCTAGGAAATGCCCCTTTTCCAAATTCCATTGATAAATTTTTAAAAATCATAAGAAATAAACACATCATCAACAGTAACTACAAAATGAATGTGGTGTGACTTAGAAATGAGAGAGCAACTATCCATTACAGCCCCAGCAGAGATGAGAGAGAAACTTCCCACCTCTGTGGATTCTCTTGCAACTCTGCATTCAGACAGCAACACTCAGCGTACAGCCTGCCAGTGCCCTCCCAGTGACCCCACGTGCCTCCCACTGGACCCTACCCCCACCGCCAGGTGGGTCATCCCCAGCTCCACCCACCCATCTGCCCATTGAGGACACACTTCTAAACCATTTCCTGGGCCAAGGGGTGTGTCTGGACGTGAGGCTGCCCGAGGCTCCAGGGCGGCCAGCTGTGACCTCACATACCGATGCCTGTCCTTCCTGCTCGGGTTCTGCCCGTTTTGTACCGAGCCAGCACAAAGGATGAGTGGATTTCACTTAAACCTGAAGGGTAAGCTTTGGGATAAATAAGAATGTTATGAATTAGGGGGGAAAAAAAACCTGTATATGGAATAAAATGTAGTAAAACCAATTTTATAACTCTAGACCATATCTAAATTAATATCTGAACAAGAACTAAATTTAGGAAACTCCGCCAGTGGTCCCCAATCTCTTTGGCACCAGGGACCGGTTTCATGAGCTCCCCTGCAGCCAGGTCCCTAAACAGGCCACGGACAGGTCCCAGTCCATGGCCTGGGGGTTGAGGACTGCAGAGACAAACAATAGCTACAGAAGTAATAAAACAGATAAACACCAAGTTAAGTTGTTGTGAACAAATAAAATCAAATGGGAACCAGGATTCAACCTAAGGAGGTAAGAAAAACGGAAGTTTAGAGGTGTCCTGAGAAGTGTTGAACAGGCTTTCAGAAAAGAAAAAAAAAGGGCCAGAAAAAAACAAAAATTACTATTTAACACTTCCAGGAGAGGCAGTTCTGAGCTGCCAATGTCACCTCACTGAAGGAGCTGGGCAGAGATGTGCACCAGCGACCGTCCAAGTCAGCTGGAGCCCAGCTCAGGAGCTCGGCCCGCACAGAACACCGCGCGCGGGGAGCGAGGGCGCCCGGTGCCGCAGGCTGCGGCGCGGAAAGCCCAGCGACTGAACAAGCGCGCAACGAACACCTGTAAACGCACGTGACGCAGCGAGCAAACGGGCAGCTCGCCCAGGGGCTGAGGGTGCTCGGCTGGAAAACACGGGAGCGGAAATCTGCGAGGAAGCGGAGAGCAGCTCCGTGTGGGGCAGGCGCGGCGCAGGCGGAGCGCAGGGCTCGCGTGACCACGGCGGACTGCTGGAGCCCAGCAGGAGGGGCCCGCAGCCTGCACCGGCCCGGGACGCAGCCTCTCCGAGGACTCACGGAAATTTTAGAGGTTCCCGTCTCACATTCGTAGCTGCGCTGAATCCTATCTAGATGGGAACTGCTGGCACGCGGTATCGACACAAATAAAACGATACTCTGAAAGCCCGTTCGAGGAGAGCGCAGGGTGTCGTTGTCATCTGCGGTCCCACAATTCCAAGTCCCCTCAGGGAAACAAAAGCATCATAACCCAAGCACATGCACTAATAAATCAATGATTTAACCACACTCAAAATTAGTCCTAAATGATGTCATCATCTTTGGCAGTCATTTTCTTTTTCCTTCCGAAAATTTTATTGGGGGAAAACTACAAAACATTTACAGTACAATGTTTACAGTCACAACTTGTAGTGAGCTGATTTCCCAAAATATATTACCACTCAAGTTGACTTATCTTGTTACATTCAAAAACCTACCAAGTGCCCGTCAATTCATGAGTGGATTGTTAAAATCCGGTATATGTTCACAATGGAATATTACTCAATTTTAAGAAACGACAGTGAGCTAGCACCTCTTGTATTATCCTGGATTAAGCTTGAGCCCATTA
>CAUYRT010096908.1:0-37744 GCA_963574885.1 Lepilemur ruficaudatus
CTAAGGACAGTTTTCTTGTAACCTGAGACTTTGTTGTATTTGTTTATCATTTCCAGTAGACTCATGGCAGAATCTTTGGGGTTTTCTAGATAAAAGAGCGATAGTTTGACCTCTCCTGCCCCCATTTGGATGCCATTCCTTTCTTTTTCTTGTCTGATTGCCCTGGCTAGGACTGCCAGCACTATGTTGAATAGAAGCGGTGACAGAGGGCAACCTTGTCTGGTTCCAGTTCTAAGTGGGAATGCTCATTGATGTGAGAGGAAAACAGAGCCATTTTCACACATGCAAAGATTAACTTATCTTTAATGGGCCTCCTAGGAAAAATAATTACTCAAAAGAAATAGATGAATCTATAGACTTCTTTTTTCAAGTTTGAGTAAGTATTAATACGAGAAAACAAAATGTAAAAGAAGTGATGATCATGAGACTAGTAAAATTGGCTAAATTTCCAAAACTGGTATTAATGTATCTTGATAGCCAATGAAAATGAAAAAAAAATCTTTAAAAATATGCACAGACTTATGAAGTCATGAATAATATCAATCTGAATCTTAATAAGTTATTTAAACAAAACAGAAATATGGTAGAGAAGAGCAGAAAAATCTTGATATTTGATCTCAAGTTAGGTTAGTCAGTGAATATTTTATTTACTCTTTAGATTCACAGAAGAAACTAGATTAAATTATCTATATACCCATATGTCTACATATCTATACATATATGTATACATATATATGTGTGTGTTTTAATTTTAAATAACACAAAAATAATACATGCAAATGCCAGATCAGTACAGACAAGAAAAAGAAAGTTTTGAAATACATAGCAAAAACTGAGGAAAAAATATATATCTAACAGCGCAGAAGTATATAGAACAGTGAGAATAAGCAAAAGTACAGAAGAAAATTCACAATAAAAGTGACATAAAATATCATTTAAGATTTAAGATTTGTTTCAATCTAAAATACAAGTGCCACACTAGGCGTAAAATTATATAGCAAATGTCTATATTAGAAAATCTAAATGCACATTATAAACTAGCAAAGATGGTAATCTTGCTAGGAGTAATATATATGCATGTGTATAACTCAGTCATAGGTAATACTTGCTTCACAAAGAATGTGCAACTGTTTCAATTGCTAGTTGCTGTACATAAAATTTGTTTATATAATAAGTATTGAATAGACATTTTTTCCAATTTTAGAAACTAAAAGTATACAGCTCAACTTTTCTAAACATTTAAAAAAAACACTTCAAAGGAATAAAAAAAGGATAAACAAAACTTAAATTGCTTACAAACAGGCAAGAAACTACTCACATTATATATTAATAGCTGAGGTAACTCATTTATTGTAATCTCCTATGTGCCAAAAATACATTCAAAAGGGGGCAAAGTCAAAATAAAAACTACAGCTACCAGACTATTAATAAAATAATGACAATAATGAATATCATAATCTCTGCAAATTATCTGAAGAAGAAATTCATAGCTTTTGATGCTTTTACTATAAAATAAAGAGAATTAAAACAAATGGCTAAAAATTAAACTCATGAATCTAGATATAAGACTTATACTTCTTGAGAACATGGAAAATGGCATTAATGGTAATCAATGCAGAAGTAGAGAGTTAAATATCCAATAAGATCCTCTTTTCTTGAGTAAATGTTGTGAACTATATTTACTCATGAACCATATTTACTCATCTACTCACAAACTACAGTCAATACTACTGAAGTCAAGGGAAAACTACCAAAGTTTTCCACTCTTACTACTAACACTTAAAATTATTCTAAAACATTCTAGTATATACCATTACAAAATAGAATTTGAGATATGAAACAGTATTTTTACTTTTTTTATAAGATATTATTAAATATCTATAAAATTGAAAATAATAATTAAAAACTCTAAAAATAAACATATAATTCAGTAAAGCAACGGAGTACAAATAACTATACACATTATAAATCTACAGCTTGACTTTGTAACAGCCAAAACACACACACACATACCGGGGGAGTGGGCAGTCCATTCAAAACAGCTAGTGAAAATTAAAGTTTATAAAATTATATTGCGAAAGTTATAAACCACTACTTAGCAACGTAAAGGAAGATTTCAATAAATGAGAGATATTTTATGCTGTTTAATGGAAAAACAGTAACATGAAGATGCTAATTTCCCAACTACCCTCCCCTCATCCACAAACATCTAACCCAGACTTTAAGAACAGGAAGTTCAATCAGCATTGTCTTCTTGCTGGACAAAATGCCTGCCTGATCCACATTTTAAAAACAGATTCAATATTTAGCCAGGAATGTGTTAGAAATGAAGGAAGTGTACAAGGTGAGCACTCCAGGACAAAGTATTAGCAAGGTTCAAAGAGGAGTTTAGTGCCTCCTGGAAACCAGTGCAATTCAGTATTGCTGAGCACAAAGACAGAGCCCAGGAAGCAAGAAATGGGGCTGGTTTACCAGTAAAGAAGATTAGACAGGGAAAAAATTGTAGTTGGAGATCTTAGTGACATGGTAGTGCCTTTATATTAGTACTTATCAACCAGTGGTCCTGGAAAAACCATCTATAGAGCTTGAGTAACAAACAGGAGAAACATCATCAGTGTCTAGGAACAGCCCAAATCAATCTATGATCATCTATTCCACAGGCTCAGCCTCTGAAGAAGTACCTGAATCTAGTCAAGATAGGCTTTCCTGGTTACGAGTGCTGTACCTTGTGTTATTTTCTACCTGTTATTCTTGCATTGATAGCATTAAATCTGCCTCTTTGATTTCAGCAAAGTTACATTTTTTTAAAGTTCCCATGAATTTTTTTCATACTTTGCTTGCTTTCATATCTGATCACACGGCAAAGCTTTTGGTAAACAATATGACCTAAAACTTTAATGTAACCTAAAACCTCAGTCCTCACTTTCTTTTCTTCTTGCAATGTATGACTCAATTTTAGGATATAAATGAAGCAAATCCCATCAGTTAAATGGGAATGGAAGCTGTCTCAACATCTTCTGATGCACCAGGAGCTTTAGGACTCATCTTCTTCTGAAGAAAAAAAAATCCTTTAGAAAAGGCCATTCAATTATTATAATCAAAAATTATTCCCTTCAATAGTCTTTCCTTATTCTGTTCAGACTTAAGTTTTGCTTCTAAATTTCTCTGTAACCTGGAGTGCCCTCATTTTATCATAGTTATCTCTGAAACACAATTAAATGAGATGATTTTAGCAATAAATAATACAGATTTAGATCACCAGTTAAAAGATGATATCAAAAGTCCTTTGCAGACACAAGAGCATATAACTCTATCCAAATACAGCTCATTCTTGAGGAAAGATAGCTGGTATGGATTGAACAAAAACACTGAGTCAGGCACTCTGCTAGGCACTTAAATTTAATCCTCAAAATAGAAGTGCAAAGTAGTTACTTTGAACCTCCTTCTTACAGATCAGAAAATAAAAGCTATGAGAAGTTAAATAGCTACTAAGTGATGGATCTGTAATTCAAATCCAGAGTTGTCTGAGTACAAAATCCTTGTGGATTCTATCCTGATACTCTGATTCAAATCCTAACTTCATGATGCCTTCCTTGACTATGCTGGCCTGTATCAGTCTCTTTTATCTGAAATCCTACAAGCTTATAGTTTATGTAGTTTAATTCACTGGAGTATGTATTCTTCTCTCACGGCCTAATTGTCTCATTTCAATCACATTCATGCATGCTGGCTGAATGCCTACAGACATTAGACTAGGTACCAGTGATTGTCATTCAGGAAGATCACAGACTGGTGCAGTGTTTCTAATTCTGGTCTGCAGAGCACTTGCATGAGAATCAACCAGTAATCTACATTTTGAGCAGAATGATTTTGTTGCATCTAAATCCAAGAATCGCTGGTTCAGTTAAGCCTGTCTCTTCAATCCAGATAGAAACTCTTTATAAGGCAGAAATTGTGTAACCACTTCTTAGGTTCCTATTATGCCAAAGACAATGCTAAACGTGAAATAGATACTTAGTATTGATCATGAGCAAACTGTCAGGCATTGCTTTCAATGTTCTAGTCATAGGAAATGTAGTTTCTCAATGAGGCTACTTTTTAATTTTATTCCTCCACATTAATAGCAAGACGATTTGAACTCAGTTCAGTTCAAAAAATATTTATTCATGTTCTATCCTGGCCTAGGGAAGGTGGCAAAAGCCTTCTCAGAAGAGAGGTCCAAGCTAATTCTTGAAGAATGCATAGGAGTGCCTAATACGGAAAATGAAAGGACATTCTAAGTAAAGAGATTAATATGACAGGGATGTGAGATAATACACTGAATGAAGAGCTATAAGAAATTCATCAGTAGTGAAATGCAAACCATAAGACACCTTCTGAAGGTGGTGGGGCTTGTACATAATTGTGGAGAGAGGTTCAGAGGAACTGTGGCTGTTGCATTCATGCTCAGAGGGGCCCAGGCTTACACAGGCAGTTTTGCATATGAGCAGCTTGGTTGCTTTAGTTTCTCAGCGTGAATTTTTTGTGTGCTCTTCATACCAACAGATCCAAATTTCAAGCAAACTTCTTACAGGACTGCAGCTTCCCTTTTCTGTGTCTTCTTTCCCCTCTGAGGAAATTCTTCTTCTCTGCCCTGCATTAGTTAGTGTAGGCTGCTGTATCAAATGATGCCAACATTTTAGTGCTATGACCTGTGAACAGTTTACTTTTTGCTCATGTCACACTTCTAAGTGGGTTGGTGTAGAGGAGGAAAAGAGAGATGAATCTTATTCCAAAGAGCCATAGAGGTACTCTGGTTTCTTCCTTCTTGTGGCTCTATACCTCTCTAGATTTTCAGAGCCTTTCCCATCAAGCTTGGTTATGAAGAAGAGTAATGATTGATGAAGAAAATTTATGACCCTTTCTGTTGGGTCATAACTCAGTCACATGGCCAAAGCTACTGCTGGAGAGAATGGAAAATATAATCTGAGTACCAAGGAAAAGGAGAAAAACATAGAGTTTGATGAGTTTGATAGCCACTTTCCAAATGTCAAATGCCTTCACAATCCTTACTGAGCCAACTCCAAATGTTGTTCTTACAACACACATTGATACTGAGAGATACATGGCCCGCCTAAAATGTCTTGTAGAGATCTGGTTTCTGGCTCAACATCTAGAGCTTGGAAGCTGAAATTCCCATTCTCACAGAAAGAAAAAAAAAATCTGAACAAAAAAAATCAATATCTCTTCTTAGATTCATCAGAGAATTTAGGTCACAAGGCAAAGTTCCTCCCTGAAAATTGGATAGATGGTGAACATAGAGACTCATAGCTTACCTGGAGCAGAAGCTGAGAGCAGAAGCCCACTGCTGGAGCCAACCCTGGTAGGAACATTAAACTGTGATTTATAAATTGCTAGAAGTTCAGTAAGGAAGGAGCTAGAGAGTTAAACATCTGAAGTCTCATTCCCAGGGAGGCCCATACGTTTTTGTGAGTTTTACCTTCATGAGCCCCATCAGTTTCTCATGTGAAGATCAGAGAAAACCCCCTTGTGTTTCCAACAAGGAAAGGGGAAAAATAGCTGTTTTGAAATACCGCTAGAGCATTCCATGCTCCTTGAACAAAAGCCTGCCCTTAAGAAAACGACTTTGCCAGAGCCTAACCAACTTGTGCTGAGCCTGACTGACATAGGGGAAGGCAAATACCCAACTCCAGGTCCACCTAGCCTTCCTCTCCCACCTCAGGGGTGACAGTCACTTGTGAGGGTCAAGGCCAGGGGCACTGGCTCACTAAAAGACTGAGATCTAGTCATAGGATTATAGAATCCTTCCCCTCCCCCACACCACAATATCACAATAATGGGGCTTCTTTTCATTCATAGTAACAGGGGATTATAGTCAGAGGAATTGCAAGGCTCAGACTCTAAGGAGGAGTACACAGGAAAACAAGAAGACAGCAAGTGAGAAGGAAAGAGGACGCTAGGGGGAATTTTAGCCTCTGACACCTCAAGCTAAAGTGAACATTAAACAGCCTAACTCTTAGCCTGAAAAACATAAATCCTCGTTGTAAAGGCCAATTTACCTCAATTCTTCTTACCTGATAGATCAAGTCTTGACTATGAAAAAAAAAATATGTGAAAGGTGCCAAAAGGCAAAACAGTCTGAAGAGGCAAAGCAAGCATCAGAATCAGATTCTGATATGACATTATCAGACCATGAATTTGGGACAATTATGATTAATATGCAAAAGGTTCTAATGTAAAAAGTAGACAACGTGAGAACAGAGAGCCATACAGAGAGATGAAAACTCTAACAAACTTGCATTCTAAGGATATTTAAAACATCTATAGCCTTAAAGTCAAGGCATTGAGGCATTTTATCTGATACGATTATTTATGAAGACTTTTTAATTTCTTGAAACCGAGGGCCATCTACTATGCCTGCTCTTGAGGCAGTTCCACGCAGAAGAGCCTTACATTTCTCTCAGAGATGGAGATTATCTATATTCACCTATAAATAGTGATGGCAATGCATAAATTATGTTATAGCATAGAATCTTCATTCCTATATTCATCAGAGAAATGAGGCATTTGATCAAGAAAATTGAGACACAAGTGATCATGGCTAAGCTAATGTGTCAGATTCAAGTTTTATATGAGCAAGGACTGTCAGCTGTGGGGACCAGATGTCAGGTCTGTGTTCCTAGTTCTTGGTTTCCAGTACCAAAGAATGGTTGCTGGTACTGAGTCCATGGAGCAAATGAGCAGAGCAAGCAGATGCAAGCAGGCAAAGAGCCAAAGTTTATTAAGCAAGCGCAGTACATCCCGAAGAAGGAATGGGTCAACCCCTGCAAGTGGAGGAGACCCCGAATTTAACAAGATTTTCCATTTTGTGCTGCTTCCCTAATATTATCTTAAGTGGAGGGTGGAATATTCATGGTTTTTTCTTGGAAAGGAATGGAGAATTCCCGGAACTGGGAACCCTCCCCATTTTTTAACCTTGTAAGGCAATTTCTGGGGTTTGCCCTAGTATTTATAAACTGTCATGGCCCTGGTAGGTGTGATTTTTAGTAGGCTAATGAGGGTAAGTCACTTGGGGATACTGTCACCTTACTTGTATGCATGCTCCAAAGACCCTGTTTGTGGCCTTGGCCATATCTCCACTTTGTGGCCTTTTTACCTCTTTTTGGTTGGTCAATCCTTGGAGACCTCCTCTCATAGACCAAACATCTGTTCAGTCCTCTGAAGCCCTCTTGACATGTCATCTGTTCCTTCTTTGAAGTTCCCCTTCTGGTCAATTTGTCCCTTCGAGTATAGACAAGACATCTAGTACCATCTGCTCCTTTCCCTCCTTATCCCTACCTAACAGAACCGTATCTGTTTTGTTCACTACTGTTAGACCAAGGAAACTTCACAGTGTTTTTGTTTTATTCACTGCTGCATACCTTTTTGACAATCATTCCTTTAGATTAATCCACAAGCCACTCAAAAATACTTTAGATTTCAAATAACACAATCTGAATTTTTCAGTTATATACCCTTTCTGACTCAAAATAAGGAATTAACTGCCCTTCATTTTCTGATTCAATGAAGATGGAGTCCCTACCCTGTCCCAGCCTCATATGGAAAATTTCAGCAACAGAACTTGAAAAAGACTCAGCCCTTCTATTCAATGAGATAATAGTCAAGAAGAGCCTTGGGAATCTTTGCTGAGAAATTGCTCAAAGGGTCCTATCATGAGAATTAATTATGTGATGATGAGAAAGTAGATAAAATATGAGAGAACCAATCACCCACAAGTCACTATCTCATCTGGATACATACATAGCCATTTCCAAAGAATGTAGGGAGCATGGGGAAAAATGGAAGATTCATAGATAGAACTCTTTAGCAGTCCAACTGCCCAGAAATTATCTAACAATGTTTCTTCCTTTAAACCCAATCTTTAACCAGTTAAATCACATTTCTGAAAGGCAGACCCCAATTGATAAAGATTCCTCTTGAATATAATTAGGGACTTCCAAGTGTTTTGCCATATGTGAATTTCCAGGGCCATGTGTCACACTCAGAAGCAATAATACCGTTATATCCATTCAAAATAGTTTTTTTTTTTTTGCACTATGTCAGCCATGTGTGATTAACCATATAAAACAAATTGCTGTCAGTTTTGCTCAATGCAATTTTGTATTTATTGCATTTAGCTGTAATTCCTCATCTAATTGGTAATGATAACATTTATTGAGTGAAAACCATGTGCCTGGCACTCTTCTGAGCATTTTACATAAATTTATCTCATGCAATCTGTATGATGAATTTATGAGGTAAGATTTTATTTTAAATATAAAAATGGAGTAGACAAAAGTTAGATAATTTGTGCAATATCATACAGTGGGGTAGATGTGTTAAGACTGCCTCACCTCTAGTACTATGCTCTTAATCTTTACACCATGATTATTGTTGAAGATATTTTTGTTGAAGTCACATAATGTGCAACTGACAAATTATGGATACTTTCTTTTTTTTATCAAGAACTGTGTAGAGTTTCTGTTTTACCCTACTTGCAAGTGAACAAAACAGCCTGACATGCATTCATAGATGCTGCTAGAAGAAACCAGACTTTTGGATCAGAGGCATAGAACAGCTTATTATTCATGGCAATAGCATTAGGCACACTAGCACCATTTTTACACTGGTTCCTTGAGCCCTAAATCCCACAGGGTGACATGAAGAGGGCCAGATGTTACCTGTGCATGCTGAGTTGCATTATAGTTAATAAACCCTGAGCTTAGGCAACTTGACTTTTAAAATGGGCAGAAAGCATGCCTACCTGCCCTTTGCTATTAAGCAAGACATTATATCTTTCAAGGCTGTCTGCTATACACAAATCTTTGAAAAGATAGTTCAGAACAAATGGAAGTCTGTGCCTCACTTACAAGAGTACAGAAATGCAAATCACCCATAAAGAATTTTGTACCAATTAATCCTTTTCCTAAAACATGAATCAATATATTCTTTGTGATAAATCTATGTTCTTTAGTAGGAAATTTTATGTGGAAGAGATTGCTATTTGTCTCCTACTTCCATTATTTCATTCTCTCATATCACAAACCCACTAGCTTCAAAAGGCTAGCTTTTCCAAAATAAATACTGAATTTTTGCAATTCTCTTACAAGTAGGCTTGATTTTGTGACAAATGTCTAGACCATTATGTTCCAACAGACATATAATTAACATCAGGTATGTAATCTAAAATTTTCTGTGGCCACATTTTAAAAAAATAAAAAGAAAGAAGTGAAACTAATTTGAAGGTTATATTTTTAACTCAATACAGTCAAAATACTATCATTATAACATGTAATCAATAGAAAAACATTAATAATATATTTTTCATTTTTTCATACTTAGTCTTTAACATAAATTAAAAGTCACAACAATTTCCATTTGGACTAGTTCTCTATTTTATATCCTCAAAAGCCACATTTGGCTAGGAGATATTGTACTGGACAGCACACATTTAGCCAACGAGATCTGAGAAGTGATATGTGCAATTTCCAAGTTGTATCCTTAAAGAGAAAGGAATACTCTTTTCTTTGTCTCATCTGTTCTTCTGCCTGGATGTAGTAATGGTGGCAAAGCATTTATGGGTAGTGGGAGAACAAAGCAGGAGATGGCTGGATTTCAGAAAAATGGAGCACATAAACCATAACCTGTTTACTTCATCTACACTGTTATTAGAGAGAAAAAGAAGCTAGATTGCTAAAGCTACTCTTATGTTGTTGTCTCTTGGAGCAACTAAAACTGTATCTTAAGTAATATAAATTGTGTCTTATTCATTTACATATCCCCATTGCCAAATGAAATGTAATTCTGCAAGAGTTTGTGGAGGTAAGAAGTGAGGTTATAGAAATGATTCAAATCACAAGGAGATTATTTTCAAAATGAATATATAGTGGCTGAAAGTCACACTCAGAAGTAGATACTGACCAAGATTCATTTCTGATTAACACTCTAGCAATAGACAGCTTACTAATACCTGTGTAAATATATGTAAAAGTATATTTACGAACAACAGTGTAATTAGCCCTTTCCTAGGTACAGAAATAACACAGAGTAATGTGTAATTCCATACTAGTCTATAGACATAACCATTACTTCTTTCAATTAATAAAAAGATTATATATATATATATATTGAGCTTTGTATAGTTTAGAAAGAATTGCTAGAACAATTCACAATTGCAAAGATGTGGAAACAACCCAAGTGCCCATCGATACACGAGTGGATTAATAAAATGTGGTACATGTATACTATGGAGTGCTACTCAGCCACAAAAAACAATGGTGATCTAGCACCTCTCATATTATCCTGTATAGAGCTGGAGCCCATTCTACAAGTGAAGTATCACAAGAATTGAAAAACAAATACCACGTGTACTCACGGTTAAATTGGAGCTAATCTAGCAACAGTTATGTGCACATATGGAAATAACATTCATCAGAAATCAAGCAGGAGGGTGGAGGTGTTGGGAAAATTCACACCTAACAGGTACAGTGCACATTATCTGGGGATGGGCACACTTATAACTTTGACTCAAATGGTTGAAAGGCAATTTATGTAAACAAAACATTGGTACCCCCATAATACTCTGAAATTAAAAGAGAGAGAGAGAAGAAAGAAAGAAAGAAAGAAAGAAAGAAAGAAAGAAAGAAAGAAAGAAAGAAAGAAAGAGAGAGAGAGAAAGAGAGAGAGAGAAAGAGAGAGAGAGAGAAAGAAAGAAAGAAAGAAAGAAAGAAAGAAAGAGAGAGAGAGAAAGAGAGAGAGAGACAGAGAGAGAGAGAGAGAGAGAGAGAGAGAGAGAGAGAGAGAGAGAAAGAAAGAAAGAAAGAAAGAAAGAAAGAAAGAAAGAAAGAAAGAAAGAAAGGAAGGAAGGAAGGAAGGAAGGAAGGAAGGAAGGAAGGAAGGAAGGATCCTAAATATACTGGCATTTGAGTTAGATCCTGGAGGAGAGGTAGGATTTAGTTGAACATATTTTCTGTTATATATAGTCAGAGTGTACCATTTTCTCCTATCCCTATATTTTGAAAGTATATTGATATATAGCTTGCTCTCTGTCTTAAAATAGGTTAACTCTTAGTTTCTACCACCAGGTTTTTGTTTAAATTTATTACTGATGGGAAAAATGATTCATCAACTACAAAAGTAATATATACCCATTGTAGGAAACAAAAAATCACAGAAAATTGTGAAGAAACATTACAAAAATCACTTGTAGTCTCACCACCATAAAATGATCACAACTGAAATTTGGACTTTTTTCCTACTAGTATACATTTATTTTTCTCTTTGCATAATATGATTGCAATCATGCTTCAAATAAAATCTCATATACAGTGACATATGTATTTAATATTATATTGTAGATTGTTTCATGCCATTGAACACTTTAGGAAATAATATTTTTATTGGATATATAATATACAATCAAATGGATACAATATCACTTAATCATTGTTCTTACTTTAGACATTTAAATTTCTTCAGTTTTCACTTTTATAACTGACTTTTGTTAACTTTATGCAAATAATATTTGTCTCAACTTCTATCTCCTTGGGTTTTAATTGTAGGAAATTCATTAGATGAAATATTTTCAAGAATCTTGACACATATTGCTAAATATGTTGCCAGAAATATGCTTAACAAGATATGTGAATTTTTTTATTTTTCTGCCTTTTCTCTAACTCGAAGTCATTAGTTTTTTAGTTATATGTCAATTAAAATTTTTTACTTATGCAAATAACATATGTAAGGAATAATACAAATATAAATATAGATAAAATATTCATCATAGCTACATTCAGAAATAGTATCATGAGTTTAACAAAATGCATATTACTTTCTATACTAAATGGTCGTTCAACATATCAAACATCTTTCCATGTAAAAAAATCATTAGATTTTATCTTATGAGTATATAATAATTTATTACATGAATGTCATAATTAATCTATGTGGGATATTTCATTTCAAATTTATGCTATTATGTAAAAGCACAAAATAGACATCCTTGTATATATGTTTTGCACACTTTTGTAGACACAATCAGAATAGCAGAATTAACATTTATGGAACTCTTGACATATTTTGATAAATACTGCTAAAGTGCTTTTCAAAAAAGTTAGAAGGTTAGATAAATTTGTGCTCCAAATAGCAATATGTGAAGTTTTTTTTCTAATAACTTGTCAATTTGATAAGTTAAAGTAGTATTTCACTGATTTTATAAGTTGTATCTTTTGATTAGTTTTAATTTTTAAAAAAATTCTTCTTGTTTATTAAAGCCATGTTTTATTGTATATAAAAGCTGGGTTCCAGAATCTGAATTTTTAACAAATGATTTCCCATTTGAATTTAGGATGTCCAGTACAGTTTCTTCCTCAATGACACTTACTTTTTGTTGTTGTTGTTGCTGTTTGTTATTAACTTCAGTTGTGTTTCCTGTTTTATTCCTGGGAATGGAAGACATCCTGCCAGCAAAAGTATATAAGGGCTTGAAATGGTGCAAACCTCTTAAAATTAATAAAAGGTAGTTTGAAATGTGCTTCTCATTTTAAATAGTACATTTATGTAATGGCCTGGTTTATACCCAGAAAGACACTGGGGACTGAGATATATTCTAGAGAAATATGACATATAAAATGAGGCTGAAGTTCTGCACAAGTTGCGGTAACTGTTCTTTGATAGTTTATTGTTGTTTAGAAGTAAATTTTAAAAGTACAGTTTCTGAATAATTATGAAGTCAGGACCAGAGGCCAGCACATGAAAAGAAAGAAAAATTAGCGAAAGTATAGGCCCAAGCTGCTAAGTCAAGTGCAGGTGTCAGTACGTGATCCATGTGAAGCCTGCAGAAACCAGAGGGAAATTTAATTATGTCCTGTCTTAGTCTGTTTTCTGCTGCTATAGCAGGATACCACAGTCTTGGTAATTTATAAGGAAAAGAAATTTGTTTGACTTATGATTCTGGAGGCTGTGAAGTCCAAGAGTATGGTGCTGGCATCTGGCAAGGGTCATTCCATGGCAGAAGGTGGAAGGCAGAAGCAAATGGGAGACAGAGAAAGACACCAGGGGCCAGACTTGTTATATAACAATATAAGCATTAATCTGTTCATAAGGGCTCTGCCTTCATGATCTAGCCACCTATTATTAAGCCCAACCTCCCAACACTATTGCATTGGGGATTAAGTTTCCAACACCTGAACTTTTGGGGGACACATTCAAACCTAGATATCTGATTAATTATTCTCCTTTCAACCTAATAGCTTTTATTCTGTCTAGTATTTGTTGTCATAAATTTAACATGCCAGCCAATTTAGTACTGTAGAAATATCCCAAGAGCTGATGAAAGGGAGGGGCTAACCTTTGGTTTTTAAGACAGAGTAAAGTGTTTGGACACTTTCACCTATGAAAGATGAAATGAGAACTTTAATTTGGCTCAAGCCCATGGGAAGTGAAAAGTATTAGAATCAAAGAGCTTTTACTGCTCTTTGTGAAATGAGTTAGTCATTTCAAGCCAATTTTCATGGGCAGATATCCAGACAACTGTTGCTGTGGTTACTGTTCACAAACAGATTTGTGGAAAGTGAATTAAATCTATATGCAATACATAAGCATTGCATTAGAAAGTACATGCATGGAATCATGAAAATAAATGTAATAATGCAGAATAGCATTTTGAGATTATCAAGGGTGATCTTTGGTCTCAGTGTATTCAGAGTGGGAAACAACTATAGAATTTTAAAATTATTAATAAGCCAAAAATGCTTTGAATCTATTCCCATATTCTGGCAATTATGCATTTTAGATCTCCAAGAAAGGGTATACCTCATTAAAGAAAAAACACATAAAAATAGATTTGGCAACATTCCTTGACAATATGTTCCAGAGTTTTGAAACTGGGTTAAGAAAATATTAGGCTTATTTAAGATTCTTTCTTTATAGAGTAGGGTACCCGCCTTTCTTCTTCTAGTTATAGAGTAAATAGTTATAAACATATGTGGGCTATTACTAAATAATCCATCTTTTTTCCCTAAAATTTCTACTTTAGATAATTTGCCAGTTTAAATTTATGATTACTCAGATTTATAAACAATGTCCAGTTCATTATAATGCTATGTAAGAAAATAATCACTTGCTATAGTGTTTTTGCTTTAGGATACTGTGCTATTAAGCAATTAATTTGCATGTGCAAATAACATAAATGTCTAGACATGATTTGTTTTATAGAAATTAGTGATTAGATTTATAGGCTTTAAATATTGGTGACAAAATTACTTAGATCATTTATCTTAATTGATGGTGTTGGTTGAAGGGTATATGGAAATCTGTTTGTTATCTCTATAACTTTTCTGTAAGCCTAAAATTATTTCAAATAAAAAATTTTATTCTAAAATAACATGGGAATCCATTTTAGTAATTACTTATAGATTTGTTGAATGCATAATATGGAAAGAATTTTATAGATGCTAATCATGATTTTAAAGAGGTAGTGATGATTGATACCCATTATGATGACTAATATTGAGTAGGAATGTATGCCTATCACAGAGCAGTACTTTTTCTAACTGCATGATCTTATTTACATACATTATCCTTTTTCTTTTTTTATAGCACCTGTCTTAGTAAAGTATACTAGGAGGTTGATGGCAGACTTGATTCCTTTAGTGATTGACAGAACATTTTAACCAATGTATAAACTTTTATAAAATTTTGAGAAATTGAATGCATTCTTTTCTTAAGAGAAACTATCACTGAATAAATGTGAATGCCTGACTTGGCTCAATTAATATAGTACTAGTTAAAGAAATGTGCTTTATTATGCATATTAAAATTATGTAAAGGATAGCAGGGATTTATTTTTTAATGTCTGAATGAAAAAATGTAATTCACTGAACGAAAATTAAATGACACCATAAACTGTAGAGTGATTTCAATTACCACTGAATGATGTCATTTTTATTAAGAGGGGAGATTATAAATGAAAACATTCTATAGTGTTAATTAGAGTCAGATTGTTTAAAACAGAGCAATGCAAATAGCCTTTAATACAGTTGCTGCCTGCTTGGTTTTAAGCATAAAAACACTCTAAACCAGTGGCTTTCAAACTTGTCAAAGACTCTGATCTATTCCTTCTAAAGGTCAGCGAAGACATGGAATGTCTCTGGTTGATCCAGTATACTATTCTAGAACTCTGTCTCCTCTTCTCCATTCTCAAGGCTATTTGAGTGAGTGCACAGTTCACGTAGTTTGGTAGCTTAAGCAGTTGAGATATAGAACCCTGGTCTTAGACAGGATAAGAGAACAAAGGAGACTTCATGTGGTATTTCTACAGTGGAGTCTTAGTGATTTTCTTTTGGTATCATTTAAGAAGCTTTCAGTTGCAAAATACGTAAAGCCCAACCAAAAATAATTTAAGCAAATAGAGAATTTATTGTCTCATGTAGATTATATGTTTCATGAGAGGGCTGACTCTAAAGCCTGAGGCAGAGGTTGTAATTGCATTACCAGGATTTGGTTTTCTCCATCATTCAGCTCTGCCTTTGTGCATCTCTGTCGCTAGGTGGCAAAGGATGTCCCCCCAGTATGGTCATGAGGTGACTACAGCTTCTCCAGAGCCAATGTGTTCTCAGCTTCAGGTCCATGCATAAGAGCAAGACTATCATCCTAAAGATTTCTGTAAGATTTATTCAGTC
This sequence comes from Lepilemur ruficaudatus, assembly GCA_963574885.1. Classification (NCBI taxonomy): domain Eukaryota; kingdom Metazoa; phylum Chordata; class Mammalia; order Primates; family Lepilemuridae; genus Lepilemur; species Lepilemur ruficaudatus. The sequence goes on from CAUYRT010096908.1 coordinate 15,720, forward strand.
TTACTGTATCTAAGACAAGAACTCAATGCATTGATTGATTGATGCATTGATCAACTTGTATGTAGGTCACAGGCCCTATCTTTGAACCAGAGAAGAGCCTTATTTTCAGCATGGGAGCTGAGTCGGAGGTAAGAGCAGTTCCCAGAGCTAACCTAGATAAAATTAACGGAAGAATGAGGAATAGATATGAGAAGCCAAAAAATAGCAAGTGCTCATTACTTCTCCTAAAATTGATGAAGTTTATTCATTAACTAATTCCCTTATGAAGCTGTTCTGAGTTTCTACTATGCTAGTTCTATGTTATTTGAAAAAGAGCTTTAAAATGTTCCTGTCTACAGTCTGCCTATATCTAAATAGAGCAAACCATATCATGCAAACACACAAAAAATCATTCATTGTTACTCTTTCCGTGTATGTGTATGTATAGTCAATGATTCACTACGTTCATTTTTAATAGAATGTATGTATTCTCTAAACATTTAAAGCCCAAAATATCCTCACCACAATCCCCCATTTCCACACATTCAGATGTTATTGGCAGAAAGCAGCAAATGACCTTGGGTCTTTCAAAACACCCCCTATGGTGTGTTAATCAGGTTCAGTAGGAAATAAAGAAAGAAAAAGTTATACATTCCATGCATTGAGCCTTAGATTAGCTGTAAATTCCAACCAAATACCTGCTGCCAGTTGAGCTGAAAGAAACCTCTGGGAAATTACGTGAACTTTTTCTTGCTTAATATTCAAATATGAAAAGTGCATGGTGATGAATAACATTTGTATAAATAAAAACATAAATCATAAGATGTGAAGGCACTGAACAATTCTATCCTAAGGAAAATAAATATGTCTGCTTATAAATCAAGGTAATATGAAACATAGATTATATGTTAGATTTGTAGAAAATTAAATGTGAATTTCAATTATGCTATATTAAAAAGTCAGTGCTATTTTAAAAACAAATGAACATGTAATGGTTCTCTTCAGAATGCCATCTAATATCATTATTGGGCTCAATTTGATCATGTACAAAAAATTAACAAGAAGGCAATGTATTATTAATAAAAAGTATAGTAATAAAAACAATGAAGTAATTGTCATAAGATTTGCTCATTTTAGCATGGAAAAAATTTAAAGTTTAGTATACAATGTACTTAAGAATCAATAGAGGAAAAACATAAAATATATGATCTCGTATGCAATAAATGAGCCTAAATATGAATTCCTTCACAGCATCTTTGCTTGAAAATAATTATATAGACTTTCCTTAGTGGGAGCAAAATGGTTAAACAGGACCTCTTCAAATGATCTATGATGAATGAACTGAAATAGCGATAAGAGAAACCATAGAAAATAACAAAAATGAACAAGCATGCATATAAAAGTAGGATACCCTGTTGAGTTTTCTCTTGCCAAACAGGCTGGAGCAGGGTATAAAATGTGATGCAGAACCATGGCATGCTGCCAATTCACAGGATGCCTAGAGGAGGAAGGCATTGTTACACAGATAGAGACATGCTATGCTCAGGTAATACATAAATGAGAACAAATATTTGGCATAGAGTATTCTTTGGAGACAGAGTAACCTCCTTAGGCTGGGGTAATGAACAGAGGCAGAAATTACAGCAATAAAAATATACCTTTTTAAGGTCTCAGAAGATGACATCTGGACTTTGCATAGTTACAGTGTTATTGAGAGTTCTCTACAGATGGCACAGCACATCCTACCCAGTAGGGTGTAGATATAGAGTCTTCCAAGACTTGGTTGCATAAAGGGGTATTCTACACATGTCCTCACTTTGCCCTCTGCATACTTCATGACTTCCTCCATTCTGTTGACTACCAGGACAAAGGACTTTCTAGCCACCCCCACCACACACACACACACCCTGCTTCCCCAACTTGATCTGATATACAATCCAGGTTCTCACAGCTTCTGATGTCTCTTTCCAATGTCTCTTTCTTCTCCCTTCTTTGATTATACACATTCATACATACAACCCTCAGAATTCCACCCTTCCTATCCCCAGAAACCCCTGCCTTGGCAAACCTTCCAGAAAAGGCATGGACATCTTGAGTCTCTGCTTTAAGGAAACTGGCATTTTAAGTTTCATTTGCTTGGTCTGAAAACACTGTCCCACAGAGTGGACAAAGATTCACAGACAGGATCAACAGAGCAGAATTACACATTGGACTAAACAAAGAAGCCAATTCTTCAGTATTATCTAGAGCTTCTTCAATTTCCCAGTAGACTATATGGGAAGGAAATTAGCTAAATGCCTTTTCACACTGACTAGGGATAGAAAAGATTGATGGGAAGAAAGAACGCCAGGCTAAGGAGTGGTCTCTTATGGAATGGCAGGGCTTAGAAATGGCACAAAAATTTCTTACTCAAGGCAGATAGGACTGTCAAAACCAAGACAGTGGATGAAACAAGAAACTCATAAGAAACTAAAATCCAGAAAGCTGAGCCGCCAGTGCAGAACGTCTGCCAAGAGAAGAAGCTAATACAACCTGAATATAACGCAAGGTGCATAATGGCATCATTCTTGCATACGGTAACATTCACTTATGGAAATATAGTCCAGTAACTAAAAGTAATTAACAAGGCATCCCAGTTTTTACCTGGTATCTCTAAACGAACATTTGAAGGAGATTCAATTTATAATTAATAGTAACACTTTTCAAAATTACTTTCACTCTCACCCTAAATTATTTTTCGTCTCTCTAGTGGTTCCAAAGGCTTTCCTCAAGCCTATCCCTAAATATCATATCACCTCCTGCCTCTCCAGCCAGCAAGACTTTTCTGTTTCTTTTCGTCTTGCCTTTCTTTATGAATTTTTTATTATGTCGCTTGAAAAACCTTTCTGTTTCTGTTCCTTTATTTTCTGCTTCATTTACTCTACATACTCTTGACAAACTAGATCTCCTAGAAAAGCAAACACTATCATTGTTAATACTTATTATCAGTGTCGTCCTACTCTCCTTCCCACTAGCTTTTCCTCTGCCTCTGTCAACTTTTTCTATTTTGTGTCATAAAAACACCCAAACTAAGCTCATATGGGTAATATTCTCTTAGCAACAGCGGTTCCAAAACTTTTTGTCGCCAGGGATTGGCTTCATGCAAGACAATTTTTCCATGGACGTTGGTGGGGGGGGTGTCATTGTGGGGTTGAGGGGCCGGGGGGCTTGGGCAGTGAAGCACAGCCAGTTTCCTAACAGGCCACCGACCGCTATCAGCCTCGGTCCAGGGCTTGGGGACAGCAGTCTTTGAGTACTGCAGAGGGTAAGAAACTGAGTGGGCAGAATAAAATTTTTTAGGGGACTTGTGATAGGGAGAGAAGAAAAGAGGTTCATCCACTTATCCTGCCATTCTGGTATTGTAACAAGCTCCTGGAGTCTGAAACATAGAACTAGGGGAACAAGCACAAGCTAAAGAAGGAAGTAAACACATAAGGAAGAGTCCACCTGGGGGGGCTGATGTTTCAGATAATTTGTTTTATGAGCCAATTTGTGTTTACGGAGGACAGGCACAACGCGGGTAGATTCCAAAAAGTCAGAGAGAGACTAGATTTACCACCTGAACAACATTGCAAAGCATCATATCCAGAAGTGAATCCCCCAAACCACCATGATCATGAAACATTACGGGGGAAATGGGTGTACTGGTCAATTTTGAGAAAAGTTATGTTCATCTCTTGGTTACTCACATAGCGGAATTGCATATTAAATACTCTTAGATTATTACTGAAATAAGAAAACCTGTTTAACTTGGTTTATTTGAGTGCTTCTGAAGCTCATTGCGTCAAGAGGCTGTTTTCCTGTAGGGTGTTTTTTTTGGTCAAACACACTGAGTTGTATTGATTTTCCTAAAGGCAAATAACTGCAGGTGCACAGGGATACACAACTTACTTGAACACCGTATGCTGTCCTCTCAGCTCACTTATAAGCTGTGCTGTACCTTCCAAAAAATGTCCATTCATTGCTCCAGTTCAGCCCCACTTGCTATCAAGTGATTTAATTACTTCAAACTGAATTGTAATTCTCTCCTTTTAACGTAGAATTGTTTCTAGTCAGACCTTTGATGATTCTCCAAACAATAATGTCTGGCAAAAAGAAATGCTGTCAGTCAAGCAGAACCATAAACATCTGTGTTTGTTTAGAATAAACTTCCCTTTTAATTAAATATATAGATGTACCAGGAAAATTCCATGTCACTGGAAATTCCACTGGAAGAACGTCAAATCTTTTAGAAACGGTGCATATTTTAGAAACTCAAAGTCTCTCATCGTTAGAAAGTTTATTTTTCTGTTGTTACTGTTTTCAAAATGCACGTGCCTTAACACAGCACCTTCAGACTTCAGAATAGTTTAAACTGCTCCTTATTGTCTAGGGCATCAGAAATACATTTTAAATGTGTGGGAGTTATGGTTATGATTGAAGAAAGTTTTACTAACGAGTGTCAAAGTTTCTATGTTATGCCAAACTCTGTCATCTTCAGTCTATCTTCAAAAATACTTTTGCCTCTTTTTATAACAAGACTCTGATAAAACAATGGCAATGTACTCTCAATTGTTCACTAGTCTAAAAATAGGCCATTAGCATGAATATTAGACATGATTAAACACTGCAGCATAATTATTTTGTCCTAGGCCACATAATATCCATGTCTTTTCTCTTGAAATCCTTCCAAATCCTTTTTAAAACATCTCTAAAATTTTAAGAATGGAAATATTGAGACTATAAAAAAGTAGAAATATATTTATGCATATATATGCAAATACTTCTTTAAAAATATTCTGACTTTTCAAAATGATCTGATTAATTTATAAATCAGAAGAAAAGTTATTCTTATATTAATCTTTATAAGACAACAATATATAATTAATTCTAAAGAAAGAAGAAATTACTCCAGTTTAGAAATATTCACTACAGCCTTCATGACTCTAAACAATATTATCAAATGGTTCAAATATCTTAAGGTGATAATAATTTCAATAGTTGTAACGGGCAAAAAATGAATAGGTTCTCATAGAATGGAAAAGTAACATATCATTAATAATTGTTAAGATTGTGTGCCTTGGCAATTCAATCCTATTTCATAGCAAGTAAATGTCACAACTGTACCCACAAGCAATATCAATGTGACTCTTATTGTATAGATGTTTATTGATTAGTATAATATTCATGAGCAATAAAAAAATCTTACTGAATATCAAATAGATGTCTATTATATTTCCATTTTTCCTTCAAAACATGGCATTATATCATAAAAATGAACTAAATTGGAAAGAAAATTATGGAGTAGGGGAATGATTTATAATATAATTTATTTATCTGATTCTACTGAGAAAAAATAGACATGTGAGTTCTTTGTTATATGAATTAACATTCATTTGATTTTATTAGTTAATCCTTGTAGGATGGGATAGAAGGCTGTGGCTCAATGGTTCAGGCAGATCTCCATAATGGCCAGTTTTAATAGCAATGTTTCTTTTTCATTCCTGGGGCACATCATTGTCATGGACTTTTGAGTGACTTTTCTGAATTTCCACCTGTGAAATTTAATGATTCAAAAATAATCATTAAACACAAGGGCTCAGGAGGAAGAATATAGTTTAAAAAAAAAAAAAAACTCATGCCTGGTCTTAGAGCTCAAGTTCACCCTTCTGAAATATTTCAGAGAAGAACAGTTCAGAAAGACCCCTATATTAGCATCAGTAGCCACTTTTGTAGCAGTTAAGCACGTCTGTCTTCCAAGGACGGACAATAAAATGGAACAGTAGCTGAACAAATTAGTCTTGTGCTATGCTTATCCTACTGCACTCAAATGACTCCACATTTCTTATGTCTTGCAGCTCCAGCTGAGTCTGGAGTCATAATCTTAGTTGATACTCGGGCTCAAAGTTGCTCATCTTCACCTTGTTCAGTAGCGTGACTACTCTTCAAGTTAGTGCACCTTAGGCAACCTCACTTCTCCAGGTAGTTTTTATTAGATCCTGCCAAGTTCCAAATCTTCCTCTCAGCTGGGCATGCTTGACATTTCTCTTGTGGTTTAGGCCAGTCCAATTCCCAGAACCAATAATAAATTCACACATGGAGAATTAAGAAACTTAAGGGACTCTGCATAAACACCTTTTGCCTTCCCTGACAGGCCTCCATGAAAAATGGGCTTTCACTTTATTTACATCCAAGTGTCATTGCACAAGTTATAGCCTACTTTTGGAAGCTAGATTTCAAACCTGTTGCAAGTGACAGTCTCATTCTGAGTACCTGACCTATTACTTTGATCCCACTAAGTCTAAAGTTCTGTCTTGTTATTTTCACTTCACCAAGCCTATGTACCAAAGTGTCATTTTCGTGGTTAAACCCTTACTGTTTTCCAACAGACTGACCTGATGCTGCATTGCCTGCCAGAATTTCATGCTGTTAGCTTCTCAAATAGTCTTTGTTCTTGTGTTTAAGAGCCCTCAGCTAAACTGGGGTTCCAGAACCAGGGCACATAGCAACCCTCCCCTGATGGGAAATAAAGGGGAGCTGGATGAGGGTGTTGACAATATGCCTTTCACAGAATACTTTTATCTGGTGGATGGCCTAATGCCTAATTGTCCGATCTGACCCATGACCGTGGGTTCCCTTACATGGGAAACTTGTTTATAATGACAGGCACCCTATGGCTCTTTATGTCTGCCTGATCATCACTCTGGTACTGGGAACCCAACTTTGTGATCTCCTCATTGTCTGGGAAAAACCCAGCCTGGGTAGCACCTCGTTCTTCAGATGGAAGATACAAATTCAATACACCACCACAGTAGGACACAAGTTCAAAGATTTTTACCTATAGATCCTGGGAAGTGAGAGTACAATGAGTCAGGAGGGCAGTCTTTTAACCCTGGGTCACTTGGGACAGAAATGAAGGGTCAAGCAGAGAGAGAACAAAAGAGAGAAAGGAGGGAGAAAGAGAGAGAGGCAACTAGCAGTACATACAAGGGAATAAGGTGTGGGTCAATTTAGGGTAACAGGCAAATGCCTAAGTCTTGATTTAAAGGAAGCAGGAGATAAACAGGATCTCAGTGTCTAGGAGAGAAATCTCTAAGTTCTTATCTCTGGCCACTGGCCTGAGCCATTTGGAAGTGGTGTTCCACTTCTAACGCCTGGACAGCAGCTTTTCATTGGGCTGTTTCCCACTAAGGTGTTTGACATCTGTGTTAAAATAGACTCTCTCCCTTGATCTTGGAGACCTGCTCCAAATGCATTAATGCCTATTGGTATTTGCTAGATACGATCTACTACCTGCCAGAGTTCACTTCTGCTGAAAAATTAATCTGTGTGCATGTCCTTGGCCCCTCTCTACCTCATCCGTGCATAGAGTTCCAGATACTGTTGATGTTTGTGTTGAATGGGGTTGGAACAAAAGCTCTATAATCTAACTCAAAGTAAAGTGTATAAAATTTAGGGAAACTGCTTAAAGGAGAATCACCAGGCCAGAATGCTTCCCTTCACATTTTACTGCAATTAACACCATTGGTGATTGAAGTTTCATTATACAACCTCAAACACCAGCTGCTTTCCTGTCAGAAACCAACCAAATATGCCAAGACAAGATTGAAATTTGGGCTTTCCCATGACCACGGAATTATGTAATTGGAAAGAACTAGGGTTCATCTGGTCTTTTCACCTGCACAATTGGATATCAATTCTGAAATCAATCCCATCTGTTTTTAAAGTTTCCAAGGACAGAGGTTCTATGAAGTCAGTAACGTATTTGAGAGAAAGTAATTACTCTTAAAGTTAAAAATTCACCCTCATTTAGCAATGGGCCCCTCATTTCTGAAATATTTTATGAGTTGACATTCATCTGCTGTGGGCATAAAATGTATCTTCCTTGTTGTCAGTCCTTGTTGAAGACTTAATGTCATTACTCTGATTTCTTCTCTTGTAGAGGTTACAGCTTTCACCTTTTATACTGTGACCTGTTCCCATGATTTTTTCTCATATATTTTGTTTTTCTCTGGAAGCCAACATTGGTGTAAAGGAGTAAATACACCCTTGGGAATTTGGTACTTGGCTTCCTCATCCACTCTGCCCAATAGCAAGGATTATGTCAAATTAGAATAGATCTTATTTTGTTCCAATTAATTTCTAAGAAAATTGGGCAGTAAGACAGTAACTGTGAACATATGCTTTTTAAAGAGCTGATACTATGATTTTTAAACTTGAAGAAATAAAAAATAATTGTTTAGGGTAGTAAAGGGGATGAATGCATACTAAACTCAGATTAAAGAGTAAATTATAGATATAGCAGTGATGTTTACTAAAGTCAGCTTAGAAACAAGTGGCATTAGGCAGAAATTGCAACCTGAACCCTCAAAGCAATTGAAAAATTAGTGCCAATGAGACACAGCCTATGGAGGTATTTGGCTTTTAACATGTACTGCTGAAGATAATCATTTTGCTGTTTCAATTGTAGGAAAAAAACCTGGAGACATTTCAGAAGGTATTATTTCTTGAGCTGCTACTTGGAGACAGCACTTGGAAGCTAAAATAAATCATCACCACAATAAACTAATTTTCTTGATTGAGTATCCACCCAGACTGCTGAGGCAAAAGTCAGTCACTTGTACTATTGCTGTTGCCATCTGTTTCACTATTTCTCAAAGCTAGAATGATTGTTGATTAATGTGCACTATGCAAATTCATCCACTTTACAAGTAGTGACCTATAATTACTCATGCAAAACTATCTGATGAAGCAATGAGGCAGTCGATCAATGCCAATAAAGCACCATTAATGATTTGGCCAGCCTGGTGTTATAGAAGAGGTAATATTTTTTAGCTACTGAGGCTACATTATTCAAGGAGAACTACCCAATTATAAATAGTTGAATTATACTTCTTTTAGGCATTTTTCTGACTTTCTCTACAAGGTTCCTGTTGCAAGAAAGGACATTTAGCTCCTTTAGGAATTAGCCAAATGACTTGCAATTACTGAATAAAGTTTTCTGTTTTTTGCTTCCTTAGCTTCCTGTATTTTCCCCTTACAGAATTTATAATTTTTTTGTGTGTATTTACTGGTTACAATACAAACTGTGGAATCAAGTTTAGATTTTGGTTCTACGATTTACTGGCTCTGTAACCTTAGGCAAGCTATTTTCCTCTCTATGTCTTCTTGATTATTTCCTCTATAAAAATGGGAATAACAATTGTACTCTTTATAGTGGGATTGTTGTGAAAGTTTTAAAAAGTCTGCCTATGTAAAGTGCTTATAATAGGGCCTGGCACGTGGTAAATGCTACCTAACTGATGCTATTATCTTTATATATCTGTGTTGCTATTTGATTAATATCTATTTCCCTAACTGGATTTTAAGCTCTATAATGGTTAGGACTGTGTAGGTGTTGTTTGTCATTGTATCTTCAATACTAAATATAGTTCCTGACACAAGTGCTCAATCAATATTTTTTGAATGCATCAATAATGACTTTGGCAATGTGTATTAAAAGCTTTTAAAACGTGCATACAGTTTTACTCAGCACTTCTATATTTAGAATATTTCTGTAAGGAAAAAAAAATCTGGATAATTTCCCAAAGATAAAAGTGTAACCATGTTAATTATAACATTGATTATAAAAGGATAAAAAAAATTGAAACAACCAATCATGGCATAATTAAATTATAATACAACTATTGAACTGAATATTATAGTATAATTAAAATGATGTAGTTATATACTGAATGGCATGGAAAGGTGTTTATAATTTATAGTTTAGTATTACAGCAAGTTATAAGAGTATTTTTTATACTTTGACTCCAAAGTAATAAAATACTTGGGTGTATATCTGTGAATATATTTGTATGTAAACGTATGTACCTATATATAGCTCAAAATAAATACAATGGTCAAGTTTCATTGATAAACTCATGGATGTACTTTTTCTCTTCTTATTTCTCTGCATTTTATATTTTTTCTAGACAGATCATGATGAGGGTGTAATGGTTTTAAGTTTAATATTGTCTTGAGAGATGAATCATAGATTCTCAAGACTGGAAATCAAACTTTCTATCTAATACAAAAACCTTTTCCATAAATTCCCTGATTCTTTAGATAGAGTTTGTTTGGTATTTTCTTAAATATATCCAGTGATGGACAGCATATCTTATTCCTAACAACATCAATGGTTTTTTAAAATTCAGACTAAAATGACTTGCTATAATTTTTGTCAATTATTACTAGTTTCTTTTGCTATATCTACTCAAAATAAGTTAATTTTAATGATTAAATCAAATATTTCAAAATAGCTGACATGTTTTCATAAAAATAAATTTCAGCTGGATTAAAGACCTCATTGTAAAATACATATAAAAGCAACATGCAAAAGTACATATATGGTATGCTTTCTTTGGTGTAAGAAAGTTTATATATATGATCATCTTTATAAACAAATCAAAGTGAGAATAATCAGTTGGTAAGGTTATGGGGGTAATGGGATGATAATGGTAAACACTTCTCTGACTGTATCATTTTGTACAAGTTGACCTTTGAAAGCAGGTTACTGGTTTATATATCCAATAAGTAAAATTATATCAGTAATAAATAAAGAGAAAAAATCCTGAAACTGAAAAAAATGAAACAAAATATATTTCAACTAAGTACCATAGCCACATGGAAGGGGAAAATAAAGAACTAATTAAAAAGAGGTTATGAATGCAGTGTATGAATAGTATCTGACTTTATACCTATAGTCTTCAGCTGAGTAGATGTGAGGGGAGAAGAATTCAAAAAATCCTGAACTCTTTTTAGCAGGTTTGATTATTGTAGCGGTATAGGCAAAGTAAGTCAGAATCTATTTTACATATATTATTGACTTGAGCAAATTATTAAATGCTTCAAGTGGGTTTATCTGTTGGGAGATAAAAATCCCAATGTGGAGGAAGGAACCTCCAAAAGGAAATGAAAAAAAAAAGATGAAGTTCTGTGGAGATTAATTGGAATTAGAGATATTGACATGAGTTCATGATTGTCAAATATTTTCTAAGCATGTGTGTTGGCATGATTTTGTACACACATATAGGTATGTATATATCTATATGCATGTTTATATATATTTGTATGTGTAGACATATGTACATAGTCATGCATATATTCCCTTGCTTTCTTGGCTGAAAGGACCAAGAAGCAGACATCTCAGCAGGAATAAGCACACCCATCATTCACATCTTGGTCTCTAAAACCATTCTCCACTAAAAGGAATAAAGGCTCCCTAAAGAAATGGCTGATTCTAAGATTGTGCAAGACAGGTACATGATGAGCATGGAACATTTTGTTACACATGGTTATAAGTCAATACTCCCCCCAAAATGATGGGAAATATGTCACCAGGATGGCAGAGCCCATTTGAAGGGGCCCAATTCTCCAAATCTGGGATAATGTAAGCATCAAAATAATTAATTACAATAATGAGTTATAGAACTTTGAAGAAAGTACAAATTCATCAGACCATACCAATAATAAATATATGCATAGATAAATTAAGGGGGAAATGGGCGAGCTCTCACACACAGTAGAATACCAAGTGCTGCCTATAAATGTGGAGGGAGTGCTGGAGTTAGAAAATCATAATTTCACAACTGTCATGGTAAAGATAAAATCATAAAGGAAGCATTCATCAATGGATGCTAAATCTAAGGGGAAATCTTGATGAGGGACAGAATAATTTCTTAAAATATCTCCCTTAAGATTGTTTACTGGAAAAAAAATACAGTTACTATACAGTGGTAAAATCAGACAACACTTTTATCAGGTGATCAAAATCATTATCAACAATGAGAAACAGAAGGACATTGTGTACTGCTATGAATTTAATGTTTTTCACCCCCAAATTCATATTAGGTGTTGAAGCCTTAATGCAATGGTATTTGGAGGTGAGGCTTTTAGGTGGTAATTAGGTTTAGATGAGGTCATGAGGGTGGTACCCCATTAGAGGATTAGTGCTTTTCTAAAAAGAGAAAGCTCCTAGAGCTCTCCCCCTCTCCACTATGTTAAGACTTGAGGAAGAGGGCCCTCACCAGACAATCAGACACAGAATTTGTCAGCACTTTGTTCTGAGACTTCTCTCCTCTAGAACTGTGAGAAATATGTTTTTGTTGCTTAAGCTACCCAGTCTGCTGTATTGTGTTATACCAACCTCAGTTGACTAAGATATGTACCTACAGATGTGATTATATTTTTGAGTCAACCTTGGAAATATGATGGTAGATCTGATAAAAATTATTGTTTCTGAAATTAAATTTGTGGAAGTTGGTAACTGAACTGTGGTTATATAAAGGAATATCTGTTTTCTTGGGTAATAGACATGGAATTGTTTAGAGGCAAAAGGCTATGATGTACCTAATTTACCCACGAATAGCCCAGAAAAAATTGTGTGTGTGTGTTTGTGTGTATACACAAATATCTATATAGAAAAGAAAAGAAGTGAGAGAGTAAATGATAAACCAAATGTGGTAAAATGTCAACAATAGACAAATCTATGTACAGAATGATTGTTCTTTGTACTTCCTTTTATTTTGCAACTTATCTATAAGTTTAAATTATATACAAATAAAATGTGAAGAAATATTTAATAAGATCTAATTAAATTTTTAAAAATCAGATTTATTTAACTATTTTAATCTTCTTTCGGTCATTTCATGCGCTCCCAGCTTGTGCCATTGAATTTGATATGACCTGTCATTCACTGACTGTCTTACATCACAAAAACTTTTGAGTAAAATATATTTGTCAGGAAGCCCTTCCATTTCTTTATTTGAAGCATTGATTTGAAAGTGTTAAATATGACTACACTAAGAAACAAAGATCAGCTCTAATCTGGTGTCTACCATGCAAAGAAACCACAGACCCATTAATTAGCCTCGTTTTTGGTATGATTATGCACCGAGCTAGAAATCCAGCTGATCATACCATTGGTAGAGTGGTGGGGAACCTGTGGCATTCTGACTTTAAGACTGTTCTTTGCTTCTTTGGGGTTTTTTTGTTTGTTTGTTTTTTATTTCAGCATATTGCATAGGTACAAATGTTTAGGTTACATACCTTGCCTTTGCCCCACCTGAGCAGAGTTTCAAGATTGTTCTTTTTTAAGCACCGAAGGAGGCAATAAAAGCTTCATCTTTCTCCTTTGAACCCCTTTTAATAAAATGATTTGTTCTGTAAGATTTGGATTCAGTCAAATGCAAATGTTTGGCTAAAATCTACGACCTTCATAGTTTATTTGCCAGGTAACCTGTGAAATTCACAAAGGAAGCCAATTTAAAATGTGTACGTTCTGTGAAAATTCAATGGCACCTGATCATAACCACTTTCTCTGGCAAACATTTACAAAGCACGTATTTAATCTACTATAGGATTTTGCTTTTGACAGATGTCAAGCTCATGAACGATAGTTTATGGAACCCATTGTCTTCGCTTTGGAAAAAAAAACAGTATAATTATTTTTTTCCTATTATCCAGTTTTCTAAGTTCTTTTCTATTTTCAAGTCTCAGGATTCCTGGCAGAGAATCCATGTCCACATCTGCAAACTGTTGTAGTAGCTGAGAAAGTTAGTGGTCTAACTCAATGACTTGAGTTCCTTCTAATGCTGTTACATTTTTTTTTTTTCAGATTCAGTTAATATTTTCTGTGCTTCCCATACTCCTGGAAACATGCTAGATATTTCTATATGTATTACTTAACAACATTTACTTAAAATAAATGCCATTTCCCCTATTTTACAAATATGGAATCTGAAACTAGCAAACTTAAATATATGTTCAAAGGCACATAACTGTTAAGTGGTGGAGTTATAATTTAAATTGACTCTCACGTAGGAAAGTACATATTTTTAAAGAGCATGATTACATTAGATGATCACAAATTGGACGTGAATCTCATAATTTCAAGTGTACTCTTTCTGTTAAACAACCCTATATCCACCAAACTGGCATAGGATTGAAATATTTAAAAGCACTCATACTTACTTAAGCATACTTTTAAAGAGATAAGATGATGCTAAAAGCATGAGCATGAATAAATGAGAAGAGATGTACTAAACAGTGCAATGAAACCATAAAGGTGCTTTTTGTTTTCTGCTTTTGGTATTTTTCCTCTGCTGTTTATTAGACATGCAAATTAATTATTGTCCACCATACTTTTGATAACTTTCTAAGAATTTGAGCAAATATTTCACTTATCCAACAAATTGTGTCCTTGCCTATCTGCTATGAGTTGGCTTTGAAACAGGTAGGGAAAAACTATCTGTCTTGTGTGAGCAGTAGCTCTATTTTAATATATTTTCCTCACATTATCTGTTTGAGTGTCATTTATTTTAAAAGATAATTAAAGAATGATTAGACATTTCTTATTAACTCCCCCCCTCAACTCCCCCCCTGCACAATGCTCTCTTTCTTGGAGCATTGTCTTGGAAGGCAATATCAGGCAGAAATCTGAGATTTCCACGTGAAAGCACCGATTACACTGACATTAATAGCAAATACGTGACTAATGTTTTGACAGAGGATTCTAAATTAATTATCAATGATAGACCACTTCAGAACATGTCTTGGTATAAGACAAGGCTTTTGTCTTTTCCTTTTTAAAGCTACCTGTAGATATTTAGAATCAGTGAATCTACAGTGAATCAGTTCTTTTGGAAGATTTAATCAATTTAGATTCCTTTAATTGATGTTTGAGGCCTTTAAAAATAACTCTTTTTCTGTTAAATGGAAACAAAATAAAAAGATCCATTTAGCATAAATATATGCCGTAATTTGAGTTTGTGTTGTTTCTGCACTTTCTTCTTTTCAATGCATATTTTTCTTGTATGTCATGTATACTAATTTCCTAAAAGAGTTGATTGAGCTATAAATATCTATTAGATTCTAATAATCATGAATAAAATCCTGTAAGAAATTACAGTTCTATTAAAGATTATTTTATTAGTCAGTCTCTTGTCAAATAAGGTATATAAGTTCATGTCACAATTTTTAAAATTTCTTGGACATTTATTCAATAAGGTTAAAATGTAAAATAAGAAAATGGATATACGCAAAGGCAATTCCTAGTTGTCTGAAGACCTGGTACTGTGATTTGTCACACCTTTGAGGTAAATGACTTCCCAAGATCACAAGCCTGATGCTTTGATGAAAGATTGGCAAGTCTCAGATTAGATTCTATATCTATCATGGGAATATGCTTGTGTAAAATATTTATGTGCACCTCATGTGATTCAGTAAAACAATCTTCCTGTCTTTTCTTTCCCTTGGGTTATTCTTCAACTCATCTTGTAATGATTTCCATGAAATCATTTTCATTCATGGTGACATCATTCAGATTTTGCTTTATTGAGCTGAAGATAAAGAGATGATATTTTTCTCTCTGGCTTCTGAGGAAAGGGAATAAAATCATAAGTGAGTGATGGCACTTTTCTAATCTCCCATCTATCTTATTGCATTCTCTCTCTCTCTCTTTCTCTGTGTGCTCTTTTGTATTGTGACAATTGTGCATGAAATCAAGATACAGGCATGTGTGGTTTGTTCAATTTTTGTTCTCACCACTCATTTTACAACATTGCTTTTCACAGAGCAGGTCATCAAAGCTTGTAAATCAAATCTCAAAAAAATGGACGTTTCTTGTATGGACATTCTGTGGATTTATATATTCTATGTAGTCATTTTACACATTCTCTTGATCCAACACAAAAGGATGACTATATTGATAGCTAATGGCCCCATTAAAATATTATTAATGATCTCAAAAAACAGAAAATTGAAAGTTTTATAGATATTATAGCCTTAAATATTACTTTATTAATTAGCACAGGGAAATTATTCATAGTCAAAGGTATAACTTTACTTCAGTAATATATAGACTAGAAAACAGCCTTTTCCAGTTCCTGCTTCCCTCTGTTGAAATTGCTTTCACTAATCACTTTGCATTTAATCTCTAAGGAAAAGATGTGGAATATAGTGAATAAATCAATTCATCTCATGGGTTTTTTTTTTCACAAGTCAGTTTAATGCTTCATGGTTAGATAATTTTAGAACTATAGGAAAACAAATCCTGACTAGTGGAGATTATAAAGTCATGAGTTTTATTTAGTGCTTTGTAAACCACAATCACCACCACCACTCCAACAAACCGCTTTTCAATGTTGTGATGATCTTAAATACATTGGAATTGACCAATCATTTATTCATTCATTGGGTAAATATTTGTTTTCCATCTACCATGAGCTAGAGACTTACCTAAGCATGGGGCCATTGCAGTAAATAAAACATTATGTCCCCGCCCTGACCTCATAGTTTAATTAATATTAGCAAACAAATAAATATTAAAAATGTCATTAATAATAAGTGTTATGAAGAAAACAAAAATAAGGTAAGGGAATTGAAAATGACAAAGGTACAATTTTGTATTTAAGGAAGATTCTTTCAGGGGCTGACATTTGAGCTGAGACTTGGAGGGAAAGAGTGCATCAGGTGTTCAGATAATTGCGAGAAAAGTGGTCCAACAGAGAGAAGAGCAAATGTAGAGGCTATGAGGTGGGAGCGTGCTGGGCATGTTCCCAGAACATCAAGGTGTTGCTGGAACCCAGAGAGTGAGAGAGAGAGAGAGTCAGAAGCAATTACGTGAGCAGGATCCAGGGTTTATAACAGGCCCTCTCAGGTTTAAGTTTTATTATAAGTGCAATGGGAAGTTATTAGGGGGCTTTGGGCAGTAAAATAACATTATCTGTTGTGGTTTTTTTTTAAGGTACTCTCGTTGCTTGTGGAGAGGAAACTGAAGGGTGTGGTGAAGATGCAGTGACTGTGCTTCAGGGATCCAGGTGTGAGGTGCTAGTGGTTCGTACCGAGTGGTAGCAGAGATGGATGAAATGCATGAATTTGCTGTATACAGCATTTTGATTGTGGAGCCAACAGGATCTTACCCATGGATTGACTGGATTTGAGATGTAAAAGAGAGGAGGCAACGATGAGTCTATTGTTTGGAACCTGACCAACCGGATGGATGATGGTGCCGATTATGAAGACGGAAAATATTAAAGAACAGGTTGTGGTGTATAGAAAATCAGTAGTTCTATTTTAGACATATTAATTTTGAGATGGCTATTAGACATTCAAGAGTAGATGTCAAATAGGCAGGTAGATAATTACATCTAAACTTTCTGGGTAAGTTTGACCATAATGAATTAAATTTTGCCATCATGAGTTTATAGCTGGTATTTAAAATCATTAGTCTGAAAAGCAGGCTATGTTATTTTACATTGCTAAAAACAACTAAACACAGGAATAGTAGGAACAATCTTAATTTTACTGAACAAAATTACAATGTATATTCACAAAATGTTTTTAAAAACTAATATTTTCTGTATGGATGTGTATACTTTTCATCACACTGTTATTACTAAATAATAATGGAAATATTTACAATGTGGCAGGCAGTGTTCTAAAATATAAATATATTGATATATGTAATATTTTGCATCTATAGATACATATAGACACAAAATATCACATACATATACATATATACATATATTAATACATAATTCATGTTACATACATATATGCTTTTTAAACAGCAAGTAATTATAGCAAGTATTAGCCAGGTGTCAGGCAATGTTCTAAAATATATATGTATATGTATGTAATATTTTGTATCTATATATGTATGGCAAGTGTCACTATTCAAGTATTTACCATATGCCAGGCAATGTTGGAAAAGATATATATATATGTAATATTTTTGGTCTCTATATGTGCATATGTAATATTTTGTGCCCATATATGTGTATATATGTAATAATCTGTGGCTATATAATTTTGTGTCTACATTAGATACACAAATATATATATAGGCACAAAATATTACATATATACATGCACATATATGCATACTTTTAAAATACACCATTATGAGATAATTATCATTATTACACATTCCATTGTAGATGAGAAATGTGAGCCAGAGAGAAGTAAATTAACTCACTCAAATTAACACAGCAATTAAGTGCCCTGATGGAATTTGAAGTCAAGGAGTTCAGCTGCAGAGATCACATTCTAATTCACTATTCTATACTGACATAATAATACTAAATAGAAAAATAAGACATTGTATTGAACTCTATTTATGTGTTTAGTGAAATATTTATAATCCTCACAATATTAATCTAAATTTTTTATTAATCTAAACTTATATTTACTTACAAAAAATAATTACGTAGATATTAATGAGAATCTCATTAATAGATCATTCATAAAAAGAGTCCAGTAGTTTATAATTAGCAAAAATAGAAAAATAATATGCATTTAGCTTCATTAAAATCATATATTTATGTGATGAGCTGTCTCTATTATTTGGTACTGAGCAGTGACTATGTGTTTAAGAAAATGAAGCCATTTTACCAATATTTCTGCTATCTGACTACTGAAAATATGTTTGTCCCACATTGCCTTTTTTTTATTTCAGCATATTATGGGGGTACAAATGCTTAGGTTATGTTCATTGTCTTTCCCATATGTCCACTTAGATGTTGATCAGTTAATACCAGTTTGCTGGTGAGTACATGTGGTGCTTATTTTTCCATTCTTGGGATACTTCACTTACTAAAATAGGTTCTGGCTCCAGCCAGAAAAATACAAGAGATGCTAGATCACCATTGTTTCTTATAGCTGAATAGTACTCCATGGTATACATATACCACATTTTATTAATTCACTCATGTATAGATGGGCACTTGGGTTGTTTCCACATCTTTGCAATTGTGAATTGTGCTGCTATAAACATTCGAGTGCAGATGTCTTTTTTGTAGAGTGCCTTTTCTTCTTTTAGGTAGATGCCCAGTAATGGGAATCCTGGATCAAATGGTAGATCTACTTGTATCTCTTTAAGGTCTCTCCATATTGCTTTCCACAGAGGTTGCACTAGTTTGCAGTGCCACCACCAGTGTATGAGTGTTCCTATCTCTCTGCATCTATGCCAACATTTATTGTTTTGGGACTTTTTGATAAAGGCCATTCTCACTGGAGATAAGTGATATCTCATTGTGGTTTTGATTTGCATTCCCTGATGATTAGAGATGTTGAGCATTTTTTCCTATGTTTGTTAGCCATTGTTCTGTCTTCTTTTGAAAAGTTTCATGTCCTTTGCCCACTTTTTGATAGGGTTGTTTGATTTTTTCTTGCTGATTTTCTTGAGTTATAAATAGATTTTAGTTATCAGCCCTTTATCAGATGTGTAGCTTATGAAAATTTTCTCCCATTCTGTAGGTTGTCTGTTTGCTCTCGTGACAGTTTCTTTGGCTATGCAGAAGCTTTTTAATTTGATCAGGTCCTATGAAAATACCACCATCATTTTTCACAGATAGAGAAAAAATAATTTTACACTTCATATGGAACCAGAGAAGACCCCATATAGCAAAAGCAATCCTAGGTAATAAAAACAAAATGGGAGGTATCAATTTACCAGACTTCAAACTATACTACAAGGCTATCGTAATTAAAACAGCTTAGTACAGGCACAAGAACAGGGACATTGACCAGTGAAACAGAACAGAGAACCCAGATATAAAACCATCCTCATATAGCCATCTAATCTTTGACAAAACAGACAAAAACATACAGTGCGGAAAAGAATCCTTACTCAATAAATGCTGCTGGGAAAATTGGATAGCCACATGTAGAAGACTGAAACAGGATCCACACTTTTCACCTCTCACAAAATCAATTCATGTTGGGTAACAGACTTAAACCTAAGGTGTGAAACTATTAGAATTCTAGAGGAAAATGTTGGAAATACTCGTCTAGACATTGGCCTAAGCAAATAATTTATGAGGAAGACCCCAAAGGTAATCACAGCAACAACAAAAATAAATAAATGGGCCCCCTCATTGCCTTTCTCCTAACATGAATTCTCATGGTACCACCAGGCTCATAGTACCACCTCTCCGAGGTTGTGGGAACAACTAGTTCATTTCAGGGCTACTCTCTAGGACAGATATGGCTTTTCCACAGACTACCCTTCAGAGACAGAGTGTAAGGAAGTAAGAATTTTCCTTTATCTACTTTGAAAACAGCTTCTGAAAACATCCTTAAACCTCCAACTAATGAGAAAGTGATATTTTCTATGAAAGTTGTGGATGGGTCGATCAAAAAGGTCCTAACTGTAGTATAGTAACAAGATATATTTTCTTGTTCCATGGAAATGATTATTTTCTCCTCGGGCATTGAAACATGCCCCTTGAGGGCTGAGTCCACATTCCATGCTTTCTTGTATTCTAGGCATTGTACTCAATAGGACAAATATCTAGATACTCAGCATACCTTTTAAATTTAATTCTACATAGAATTAATTGCTCTATTCTCTTTCACTTACATTTTCTTACATTTAGTTAGATTTGTAATAATAGATTATTACCAGCTCCTCTCTGGTCATGATAATCATTGTTACCTACATATTTGAATTATTTTATGATTTGTAAATTACTCTATGACCCCACCACTGTTGAAGTTAAATGTCATCTCAAGAGTGACTTCAAGTACATTCATCAGCAACCCAGATGATGCTTCAGTGGCTGCCTCTGCGATGAGGTCCTCAGAATCATATAAAGACCAATGTATTTTTTTTAATTATTACATTACAAGTGTACATATTTATGGGATAAAATTTGATGCTTTCATATACATATATATTGTATAATGATCAGATCAAAATACTCAGCATATCCATCACCTCATGCATTTATCATTTCTTTGTGGTCAGAACATTTTTCAAATGCCTCCCTTCCAACTATTTTTTAATATACAGTATCTTACTGATAACCATCATCACCCTATTGCGCAATGGAACACCAGAACTCATTTCTCCTAATTGTAACCTTGTATACATTGACCAACCTCTGTTCATCCTAGTCTTCCCTCTCGCCTCCCCGGTCTCTGTGGGCCACTGTTCTATTCTCTGCTTCTGTGAGAGCAACTCTCTCTATCTTTTTTTTTTAAGATTCCACATATAGGTGAGATCATGCAGTATTTATTTTTGTTTGTCTGTCTTATTTCATTCATTATATTTTCCAGGTCCATCCATGTTTTTGCAAATGACAAGATTTCATTCTTTTATGTCTCAATAGTATTCCATTGTGTATATATACCACATTTTCTTTATCCACTCATCTGTTGTTGAAGGCTCAGGTTGATGTCACATCATGGCTATTGTAAAGAATGCTGAAATAGTGGCTTACGCCTATAATCCTAGCACTCTGGGAGGCCGAGGAGGGCGGATCGTTCAAGGTCAGGCATTCAAAACTGGCCTGAGCAAGAGCAAAACCCCGTCTCTACTAAAAATAAAAAGAAATAATTGGCCAACTAAAAATATATAGAAAACATTAGCCAGGCATGGTGGCACATGCCTGTAGTCCCAGCTACTCGGGAGGCTGAGGCAAAATGATCACTTGAGCCCAGGAGTTTGAGGTTGTTGTGAGCTAGGCTGACGCCACGGCACTCACTCTAGCCCGGGCAACAGAGTGAGACTCTGTCTCAAAAAAAAAAAAAGAAAAAAAAATGCTGAAATAAACATGGACATGAAGTTACCTCTTTGACATGCTGATTTTTTTTCCTTGGATATATACCCAGCAGAGGGATTATTGAATCATATGGTAGTTCCATTTTTTTACTTTTTGAGGAATCCCCATATTGTTGAAAACCAGTGTTTTGGGCCAGGCGCAGTGGCTCACGCCTATAATCCTAGCACTCTGGGAGACCAAAGCGGGAGGATCGTTTGAGCTCAGGAGTTCGAGACCAGCCTGAGCAAGAGCGAGACCCCATCTCTACTAAAAAATAGAAAGAAATAAGCTGGACAACTAAAAATATACAGAAAAAATTAGCCGGGCATGGTGGTGCATGCCTGTAGTCCCAGCTACTCTGGAGACTGAGGTAGAAGGATCGTTTGAGCCCAGGAGTTTGAGGCTGCTGTGAGCTAGGCAGACACCATGGCACTCTAGCCC
>CAUYRT010096910.1:0-29415 GCA_963574885.1 Lepilemur ruficaudatus
GTCAATAAAGAATCAGGTATTATAAATATTTTTCAGTTGTGCAATTTACTCTGGGGTGTTACAAAATTCCTGAGGCCTTGTGAATGTCTATGAATATTAAAGATACTCATTCTAAAACAGTGCCCCTCACCTACCAGCTTACGGTTTTTAAAAGTGTTTCTTTTGTTACTGATAGACTACACATTCTTTCATGTGGCTATCCATCACGGTGTGTCTTTCATAAATGGTCTTCATACCACTGGTTTACTTTCCCACTGGGTGATGATCATTTCCTAATACTTACTCATAAGAACTGTTTATATAGTGAGGCTAGCAGCCATGGCCCAATTTTTCATGTGTGTTTTATAACTGCCTCTTTACCAAATTTTTTATTGGTTCTAATAATTTTCCAGTAAGGTCTCTTGAATGCTCTGAGTAGGCAGGAATATTTTCCGTAATAATTTGTTGCTTCCCTTCTGGAGTTTATCTCTTTTTTCCCCATGTTTAGTGGCATTAACTAGAAACTTCAGAGTAACAGTAAATAGCATGGTGGCAGCAGTCACTCTTGCATTTTTTATTTTTTCAATAGCTATACTGAGTCAAAAGCAATTTTGAAAATATAGGGGGAAAAAAAGAAATGAAAAAAACAGCAAGGGAAACACCAACAGCACGATTTCCCAGTGATGTATAACAACAAAAGAAATGAGTAATAAACATTAAAATCCAGTTTTCTAAGAAATGCCATGAAGACAAAGAGCTCTGTCCAAAAGGCCACCTCCTGGTTTACACTAAGATAGTCAGAACCACCAATAATGAAATGAATCTCGCAGTTTGGACACCATCTTGAAGCTGCACTAGTTCAAAACCTCTGCCTCATGGTTTGGCTGACTTAATTCTATCTCTTCTATACATATAATAAGCTACATATAGTAAATAGTAATGAGGCCTCTTATGCTTGGAGAGATAAGACTCAGGAAAATACCAATTTCTGGAGACAAAATGATTGCAACTCATTTGCATGTGTCTAGGAAACTTCAATTAAAACACAACAAGGTATTCATGCTCTGAAAATGGCATTTAATCTATGCAAAAGATATTACTATGCATTATTAATTCTATGCAAAAGATACTACTATATATCATTAATTCTTGGGTGTACATTTTTCCCATTCTGATATTTACGATAATGGGATACATCTTACAATTGATGTGTAAGAAGCCACTGTGCCATTTAACTGGCCGTGAAATTGGCATTTTCTTTCTTTGTGGTACATAAAATCTTGGTGCCTCTTACCATGGCTGATACCTTAGATTTGTTGAAATGTGGTCAATTTATAGTCTTTGGTACGTAAGTGATCATTGAAGCCATGGGAGGGAAAGAAAGTCTTACCCAGGGAGAGCAGGTAGAGTGAGATCTGAGAAAAATCCAAAGCATAAAGGTCTGATGGAAAAGGGGAAATCTGAAAGGCACACTAGAAAGGAATGGCCAGGAAGAAGGAAAATCGAGAGATTTTGCTCTCAAGAGCATAGCAGAGGGATTGTTTTAAGAGCGAGGGAGTGTTTATGTCCAATGCTGCTGAGAGATGGCGTTAGACAAGAACTGCAAATTGCAGTTGGACCCAGGTACATGGAAGGCACTGGTGCTCTTAGCAGGAGTGGTCCTGGCAGCCCTGGAATCAGAGGCACAACAGAGACGCTTGAGGCACAAACTCACAGGCACTGAAAAGGTGAAGTAATGTCTCTTTGCTGGACATTTTGGGTTCCAGAACCATCTCAGACTATCTGGGTAAGTAAAGCTACAGAACAAGAAATCCGAAGTTCAGCGTAGGGTTACCATTCACTGAAAAGGACAGAAGAAAAAGCAATGGCACCAGCCACAGGTTTTTCTTGGGCCCAAGACCAAGTCCTCAATACCATATAAATTAGGCTGAAGGTCACCGTCAATCATTTGGGGGAAGAGATCCAGAGACTGCTTAACGTGGAGAAATCAGAATTTCTGCAGCAGCCAAAATCTATGACAAGTTTATGTTCTAATCTAAGAAAAGCAGCTAGATAAATAGTTTGTTGTGCTAAATTTGGTATCATGACATTTTCTAACTCTACCAACATGAAAAGGAAAGTATTTGTCTGCGTGTCCGGAGGCCCGGGCTCTGGTTCTGGTGCTGGCTCTGAAACTGAACTGTAGGGTGCAGGCAGTTGAGGCACTTGCTCTGGGTCTTGACTTCCATGAAGGATCTAAAAGGTCTTTACTGTCTCCCTCCAATCTACAGGCTGCAGTTCTGACTCAGTGGTACTTTATAGACTACCTGGAAAGACACCAAATAGCAACTATGAAAATGCACGTAGTAATGATTCAAAATAAAACTTCCCGGGAATTAAGCCACTCAGTAACATGGATGGCCAACAACACCCTTGTGACTTACTAAGGAAGGGAAAGACCAGCCTCAGCAACAACAATGCTGCAACAGTCTATGCAACTGGTCCAGAGGCTGCACTAATATCCAGTATTTCAGCCCCAAAGGAAAGCACAGAGCATCCTAAGCCCAAGCACCCTGGCCCACCAGCCTGGGGGAGGAAGCTGCCCAGCCACACGGGCTCTTTTTCATTCTCCGGTCTCCCTTCCCCATCTTGAGCTCCTCTTCTCCTTTTGTGTCAATCTACATCTCACAGCTCGAAAGTGGCAGAGCCAGATTTCAAACCAGAAGTGTCCACTTCCCTGGACCTCTCCCAGGGAGGAGAGGTCTTCAGTGTAGGCATAATATTGCAAATTAAGGAAAAGCATCATTGCTCAAAAGTCTATCCTCCTCTTCTCTGAAATTTCAATTACAGAGTGATACGTCTAGTGAATTAAAAGCTTTGGCTAATGCTAAAGGATTGGTAATTTGGTGCAAAGCAGGTTGGTTGGCCATTTTAACTCCCTGCCAGCTTGCTTCGTCCTGTCTGGAGGGGCAAACCCCCAGGGTAGGCCTGCAGAGCCTGGTTCCTCTGGTGGTCCCCGGATTTTCTGGGCAGAGCCTTGAGATGCTCAAGGGCATGTTTCATATCACAAAGTGCGATGGCCTCCTGCCATTTGAGGGGGCCCATTTCAGGAACCAAGCCTCACTTCCAACCAGCCACGCATTGATTATAGAAATGTCTACCCTGACTAGAAATTCCAAAGTGTTTTTATTTCTGGCAGGTGTCCCTGTCTGTACAATGGTTGCTAAGCAACGTGTCTCACTCCTGAGCTCCTGGACAATGAATAATCCCCTCTATGAGCCATTGTATGTGTAAGGAGGGGAAAAAAACCATATATCTCAGTCGTTATTAACAAACAGTAATTATTAATACACAAATCCATAACAGAGACTTTGGAGATTTATTTCTAGTTCCCACCTCATGTCCATGACTTCACTTCCCCTGTGTCAAAGGAGTAGTGGCAAAAGAATATTCAAGAAAGACAGACTCCCTGGCAAAGTACTCTAACATACAAGAAAATCTACTGTAATAACAAATTGTTCAGACCATTTAGAATTGCCAGTATCTCTTATAATGACAGAAAAAGCATTTAATTTTTTCAATTTAAAAACAAAGCACTTTTCCCCCCTACTTAAAGTTACTTAAACAAATAAAAGGAAGTGGCCACGAGGTCTCTGGAGTTGTTTTACAGAGCCTTTTGGTAGCGAAATCAGCAGCATCAGTCCTTTTCCCAAAAGGAGGATTTAATCTGTCTAAAACTATAAAACCGATGCAAGTCTTTTCCCAGGACCATTTTATGAAGAGGTCAGAGATTGGAGAAGAACTGAGGGAAAGGCAAAAATCACAGAGCATAATCCAAGGAAATACATGACACGAAATCAGAGGAAACAGAGATTCTGCCCTTCATGAAATCCTTCAGTACAACACAGAAAAATGCTCGTGCGATACACACCCTGGGATGGATCTGGGGTACGTGAAAAGAATCCTATTTTCAAGCTGCCTAAAAAAGTTAACTCTTTTAAAAATGCATGCTGCTATGCAGCTGAGTCATTTCAAAAACATAGTTAACATAGTCAGCTATAACACACAGCAAGCTACCTGTGAAAGAGCCCTACGAAAACTAGACAGCTGCTGTGTGTCAATTTAGTCCCTTTTAATTGCAATGATCTATTAATTAATTCTGTTAATTCACTGAGCTGGCCTACTCTGTGCCAGACACCTGGGCGAGCTATCACAAGGCTCCTAATTAGTAATACTGCCCGCAGATTATCTGACTCCACCTCTATCCGATAGGACTCTTCTAGAAGCAAGAGACAGAAATCTCAACCTCATACGGCTTAAGCGCAAAGGAATTTTGTTGGAGTATATGTCTACAAAGGGCAGCAAGTAGGGCTGGCTTCAGACCGGCCAGCGGTTCAAAACACCCAGCTCCTCACCCTCCAACTCCAGAGCAGGCCCTCTCGGCTGGCCTTGGGCTGGCCCTCTGCTCACGATGGCCTCGTCATGGCCAGTGGAGAAGAGTATCAGCTGCTCTCCCGGCAACCCATTCCATTGGGTCACTTGCTCATCCTTAAACCACTCAGTGTGGTCACGAAATGGCTCCGCACCGCTGCTGGTGGGGCCTTCCACAAGCTAGCCCCACCTTACCTGCTGGGCAGGTTCCTCTTTTCATTCCCAAAACAATCACCAGGCTCATATGATAGATCATTGTTCAATCGTATATTGATATACCAGAATCTGTGCTGTGAGATCATCCTTCATTCTGTTTCTTCCTCTGTCAACACCTAGTTAGCCTGGAGAGCCCACATCTTCAACCTCACCTCCTCAAGCACCAGCTTTTCTCTGGACAGAGCCAGTTTCAGCCAGGTTAGCTAACGTAGCACAGTTCAGATTTGGAAAGACTAAGACCTAGTTTGAAATAGATTCACAATCCAAGGGGTTTAGACAGATCCAGGGGTAGCTATTGATAGAAAAGTTCATCCTAGTTGTCTTTTTTTTTTCTCCAAGAGATGGGGTTTCACTCTGTCACCGGGCTGGAGTGCAGTGGTGACATGATAATAGCTCACTACACATCCTCAAACTCCTGGGCTCAAGCAATATTCTTGCCTCAGCCTCCCGAGTAGCTGGGACTACAGGTGTGCACCACCACATGTGGCTAATTTTTTACATTTTCTGTAGAGACAGGGTCTTGCTACATTGCCCAGGTTGGTTTCAAACTCCTGGCCTCAAGCGATCCTCTCACCTTGGCCTCCCAAAGTGCTGGGATTTTAGGCATGAGCCACCATGCCCAGCTCATCCTAGTAATCTTGATGTAGCTTTCAAAAGTAAGGGGGGAAAGGACAGATGGCATATCAGACTATTTTGTTATACTGGTTGCACAAAAAGATATTAAAAATGAATAAAGTTCTTGAAATTACATGAATGTTAGAAGGATTTTTAGTGTATCAACTTCCCAAGTGAAGATATATTTCTATATATTTCCCAAGTTGCTGGAAAATTTAGTCCTTCCTCCAATGGGAAATAGGGTACTTGATACATATTTTCTATAGATTTTTGAGCCACCTGCAAATCTCCAAATAATTCCTACATATAAGGTTATATGCTATCTGCAAAAAATACAGGCTTAGAGAAATTTGCATTTAAAAGAAGAAAAATAAATCAGTCAAACTTCCTATATAGATACGGATTCTTTTATCTAGCTTAGGTCAGGGTAAAGAAAATATCTTGGTGATTTTGGATAGCCTTGAGCGCCTATAAATGGGCAGGTTTGTGAGTTCCATCTGCCTATTCCATTGTTAAAACAGTAGATCTGACTGACATTTAACTAAAATTTTAAAATTATCTTGGGAGGGATAATAAAGCTAAAATAGTGACAGAGAGCCATAGCTACTTAAGAAAGAAGAGGGCTGGAAATTTCTTGGAAGAGGCAGAGAAAAGAAAAGGGAGCCCATTTTTGCTCAGAAGCAACTACAAACATTATGCCAGCAGCCAATTCTCATAAATAAAATGTCAGGCACTTGGGAGTTCTGCACAGGGCCCATATAATTTATTTTGGTAGGATGACCCTGGATGTGTAGGCTTAAAAGAACATGCGCCGTGGAACAAGAGGACAGACTGAGGATTTATTTCAACACCACCTTAAAATAACCCCGACCAAAAATACCATTTTCAACAAGTGCAAGTAAGAGAAAAAGAGGGAAAAAGATGTTAAAAGGAAAATAAATTAAAAACAGATGCTGGGCCCACTGCAACTCAAAGAATACATGTCGACCTATTAGACACAGTTGGGTTAAAAACAATAAAGTCATTTAAAAAAAATACAATAGTATTGGGAGAATAAGACCTTGCTTTGAAGCAATACAGAAAGTCCAAGGTTTATTTGATGATGATGATGATTTTCCCTCTAAAATCATTTCTGAAATGATTCTGAATTTAACATATTTTTGACAAAGGCATTAACAGCAAAAGACAAAACCATCTACTCATATAGCTCTTTGGGAACGATGGGAAAACATTTTTCCAAGGGCAAGTTGTGCCAAATGGAACTGACTGCCTGTCCAAAGACAGGAGACAGCCTGGGCAGAGACAGAACCAAGTTTTCTGCTCCCTGCCTTCCCACCAACCACCCCTGGCAAGTATCAGTGCCAGGAGATGGAGGGCTACAGGCCGTCCATCCAGGGCAAGGCCAGCTTCCAGCTCATTTACACATTCCCATGCCCCAGTCCTGGGCTCCGGAGCCTCCAAGGACAGACTGCATCTTCGCCAACACATTTTTGTTTCTCCTCTTACGGTACAGCCCTCAAGAGTCCCTCGTTACCATTCTGGGAAATGAGGATAAAGCAGAATAGAACGCCTTGCAGACACAATGATGTGGAGGTCTCTTTTGTGGCCCAGTAAGCAAAGCTACACTATTGCCTGTCACGATGCACTCTGATGGTACCAAGAACAGAGAGGACGTCCCTCACCCAGCACGCCTATTCCCCTCCGGCCTGACACCCAAGATCCACCTCCTCAAGACCACCTTGCCACAACTACCCCAGTCCACTGTGATCATCTGCTATTCTTTGAATTGCTGTGACACCTCTGGGCATTGCTACTTATTTTCCACTTATCCTATACTGCCTTATTACATGCTATGGATATTTGTATTGTACCACTCTAATTGTTACCAAGAACATATGTTCTCTACAAAAGCACTAGTTATTTTATGTCCAATATTCTCTGCAGCACTGTGAATAATACTAGACACACAGTTACCCTAGAACTGTGGAAAGACAGAAAAAGGACACACAGTCCTTGGCTTAATTGGCTTCCAGAAACCACAGACCATCACAAAGATTTCAGAGCATCAGAGCAAGATCCTTAAGGACAGGAACCACGTTTTTTTCATCTTTGTATCTTAACTCATCTTTGTATCCTAATCCCTAGCACACATGATAACTATTTGTCTAATGAATAAAATTAACAATACTATGTTAAAATCAAAGGATGTGAGGGCTTGTAGGTAGAGTTAGATATGATTAACCAGGAATGCTTTATTATTGAATTTGAATTTTCAGACAAGAAGGAATATTCAGTTGCAGAAGATTTTGCAAGTACAGAAAACAAAGAACAGAGACAAAAAGAGTAAAGCAGGACTTCATCTGTGAACATGATAACTAGTGCCGTATAACTAACAGAGAGAGAATACTGCAGGATAAGAAGAAACAAGGCTGTTGAAAGACGTCAAAGCTTAGACACAAAGTCACATTGAACCATTTCATTTATTCATGCATTCAGGAAATATTCACTGTGCACCTCTACGCTATACCTGACAGCATCCCGGGTGCTGGGGACCCATGAGGAGGCAAGATAAAGTCACTGCTCACACGGAGCATACATACATTGTTTTAAAGAATTGCAATATTACTTTTGTTTAATTCTTTACTACAATGTAGCTTCCATGAAACTAGGGCCCCTGCCTATCTTGTTCATCATTGGATCTCCAGGCCTCAAAACACAGAAGAAGCAAAGAATATCTGTTGAATGTACAAGTGCATGAATAGCATCTTTGAATCTATCCCCTTAGCTCAAAAGGCAGAATCCCTTTCTTAAACCACCACTACTCGAACTGGCTGAACGATTCACTGCAATTTGCACAGTTCAACTGCACCTTGAATGTTCTAAATAACTTGTGCTTTGCTACATGCCCCAAGGAATAAAACGTCTTTCATAGCTTGGCAATAAATTCACTTCTCCGGGAATCTGTGATAAGCAGTGTTTTAATACACGAAAAAGAGGAGAAAAGTAAACATATGATTTTTATAAAGTTGCCATAGCCTGTCACAAAACTTTAAGTGGAGGTTATTTTTAAACTATTTTAAATGGTTGTGGGAGGAAGGGTTGGGTTTATGTCCTGGGAAGTCCTTTAGTACTTTTACTCCCAGAGGCTTCAACTAGTTGTCCACCAGGGGAAAGGGCACTAGAAAAAATAGTTTAGACTGTTCCTGGCCTAAGAAATCTGGTACAAAATGAGCTGCTTGGACTCCCGCTGAGTGCAGTATAAGAATACAGAACTGAACCATCACACGGACAGTCACGGAATCTTGGGTGTCTGGTCAAGAGGTTTAATTTCATGCATATTTTACAGCTTGTCCTGTTCAGAATGGAAAAAAACAATAAAAATAAACTTTAAATAAGGATGAGAAAATAAATGTACATCTGTTCTATGAAAATAAGCCTTCCAGACACTGTTCTGCCTGCAGAGATATAACAGGAGTAACCAAACCTGATCAGTTACTGAGTTCAAGGAGGAAATGTTGAAATTTACTAATAAGTACTGGTTACAGGTGGATGTATACAAGAGGTTACAGTTTCATGTCTTTATCACTCCTTACAAGCATACCAATGTTTCCAGGTGTATAATATCTTAATTGCATCCTTTAAAAAGCTTTCAGCATGATACAAATGTTACCGTCTTACTTTCCTCCACTAAAGAGTCAAAGTGTTTCCTAGTTTCTTCTCCACACATCCACTCCTAAAACACTCTCCTTCAGGAATCGGGGCCAATGTCACCAAGGCTTTGCCTCATAGGCCATTGCAGAGCAGTTTTCCTTGAGCAAAACTTGATACTTTTCCTAAAATCCATGTGTATCATGAGATGCATGTTTTGATTAAAGAAAAATATGCTTCCAAGTATGGGTGTGAACTAGAGTTGGATTACAGAAAAACACTCTTTGCAGAATGCCTCCGGAGGAAAAAATATTTAAACCCATTGCGCAGTGGGGAGGTGAGTAAGTAGGTCAAATGAAATGTTTGGATTAAGAAAATTCTTTTTATTCTCAAATATCATGGAAGTTCTTTCAAGCATACAAACCTGTGGCCACCTCCTTTTGCAATGATGATGATAAAAAAAATAAGAACAGCTAAAACTTACTACATGCTACATTATTAAGTGCTTGAAATATATTCTCTGGTCAGTCTCTAACAAGCTACACGTGAGGGAACCACAGCTTTGGGAGACCTCAAGTAACTCATGCAAGATCATGCACCTGGCTATGGCAAGCAAGACCATGAATGGGGTGGGTGTGGTACTGGCTAAGGACACGTAGAAATCAAAGAAGCAGAACTGAGAGTCCAGAAAGAAATCCATGAATCTATGGCAAAATGATTTTTAACAAGGGTGCTAAGGAAATTAAACGGAGTAAGAAAAGTCTTTTCAGCAAATGATGCTGGGACAACTGGAATTCCATGTGCATTTGAGCCTCTACCTCACACCATATACAAAAATTAACTTAAAATGGATCAAAGGCCTAAACAGTGTAAATCTTTGTGAACCTGGATTAAGCAATGGTTTCTTCGACACGGCACTTAAAGTGCAAGCAACCAAAGAAAAACATATAAATTGGACTTCATCAAAATTAAAACTTATTATTTATTTATTTATTTGAGACAGAGTCTTACTCTGTCACCTGGGCTAGGGTGCCATGGCATCAGCCCAGCTCACAGCAACCTCAAACTCCTAGGCTCAAGAGATCCTCCTGAGTAGCTGGGACTACAGGAGCATGCCACCACATCCAACTAATTTTTTCTATTTTTAGTAGAAACGGGATCTTGCTCTTGCTCAGGAGCTGAGGAGGAGGAGGAGGAGGAGGGGGAGGGGGAGGGGGAGGAGGAGGAGTGCTCTGTCTCAAACTCCTGACCTCAAGCGATCCTCCCACCTCGGCCTCCCAGAGTGCTAGGATTACAGGCGTGAGCCACCATGCCCAGCCCAAAATTAAAACTTCTGCTTCAAAGACAATAAAAAGTAAAAAGACATCCCATGGAATGGAAGAGAATATTTTCAAGTTATATATCTGATATCTTACAAGGATCCAGTATCCAGAATCTATAAAGAACACTTACAACTCAACAATAAAAAGCTAGATAACCCAATTAAAAAATTAACCAAGGCTTTGAACAAATATTTCTCCAAAGAAGATGTATTTACAAATAGCTAATAAGCACATAAAAAGATGCTCCAGATAATTAGCCATCAAGGAAATGCAAATCAAACCACAATAAGATACCACTTCACATCAAGTAGGATAGCTGTAATCAAAAAGACAGGTAATAATAAATGTTGGTGAGGATACGAGGTATCTGAACCCTCTTACATCACTGTTGGAAATATAAAATGGTGCCTCTTTGGAAAACTGTTAGCATAAGATGTTAAATATTAAGTTGTTCTAAAAAAC
Source organism: Lepilemur ruficaudatus (assembly GCA_963574885.1). NCBI lineage: Eukaryota > Metazoa > Chordata > Mammalia > Primates > Lepilemuridae > Lepilemur > Lepilemur ruficaudatus. The sequence goes on from CAUYRT010096910.1 coordinate 10,653, forward strand.
CATGAAATTCATAGGGAAATATGGCCTAATACACCAACATATGGTTTACATGAAAACTTTCTAGAATTTGTATTTATTGACTGAATTTATTTACAGTGGACTATTTTCAAAAGTATTTGAGACATTTTTAAAATATATATGATTAAAGCAAAAAAAAATAGCCCTATAAAAAAGTATTCCACTCTTGTATTGTCATTCTGTGGTTCCTTAACAGAGTACCTGGATCTTACTAAGGAAATCGTTATTTAACTTTAGTTACCTCATCTGTGAAGTGTGGACAACAACAGTACTCACCTGCTAGGGTGGTTGTGAGGACTAAGGGTATTAATACACGTAAACCTATAGAATGGTGGCTGCCATAATAGCTATTTAAGGATTTTTTTTCATCAGTACTATTGTCGTATTGCTCCTGTTATAAATAACCACAAAAAAATAAGTTTGATCTCGCTACTGAAAAGATAAACCGTACTTCACGTATCATTCTCAAAAAAATTTTTTTTAAAGTTCCTTTGCTACACTAGTAGCAAACATGATCCTAGAGGAAAATGTAGCAAACGGCATTTTAAAATGTTTTAAAGATATATAGACAATGAACCAAGTATATGCCTTAGAAATTTGACCTGAGGCAACAGAGAGATCTATACAATAATTTAAATGCACTGATGTTTATTGCAGTTATATTATGGTGACAAAATGGAGACAAATTAAATATAAAATACTAGGAGATAAACTGCCAAGAACTAGGAAGTGTCTGAGATTTTAACCAGCTCACAATCTAACAGGTGGCCTCCTGCAGTTTCATGGATGCTAACAGAAGACACAAGACTTCTGGGTCAGAAACAAAGAGTGTTGTTATTCACTGCACATCAGGACGTATGAGCGTCATGTTCACATTAGCTCTCGCTGCTCCCACCCGCCAAGTCTAAAGGGTAGTATGGAGCAGCCCATGTGGACGCTGCACACAGAGTGGAACTGTGTCACAGATGAGGAACCTTAGAGCTCATAGTTTAAGAAACACTAATCATAGAAGTAGGCTGATAACAAACCTGACCAACCTTTGCCCCCAAGGAAAACATTATCTTTATTATCCTCAACTTGCAAACAGATCCGCCCTTTGCTACTAAGGAAGAAACTAAATATTTCTCTTTTCCAAGGTTGTTCACTATAAATTCATCCTTGAAAAGATAGTTCAAAACAAAAGTGTGAAAACACAAAAGACTCATTGAGAACCGCCTCCCGACACTAAGTAACTTATGGTACATCCATGCAATGTGAGACTGTAGGGTTATGAAAAATCACGTTTCAGAAGAATGGTTAATAAAACGAGAAAAATATTTATGGTATAACATAGAAAAAACAGGCTCTCACTCACTAATATACACACAGAGAAAGAAAGAGAAGAAATGGATCCAATTGTATTTTAAATTGCATTTCTATTTATATGTAAAGAAAAGGGCTGATAAATATATACACAGCAGTTTTTTCTAGGTGTTGAGATTATGCATAATTTTTATTTTCTTTCTGCTCTTTTGAACTAAATTTTTTTTTAATACATTACTTTTATAATCAGGAAAAGGCTGTTTAGAAAATATACATAGATGTGTCACCAAAAGCACAAGTGACAAAAGAAAAAATAAGTTTGACTTCATCAAAATTAGACATTCTTGTTCTTCAAAGGACACCATAAAAACAGCAAAAAGAAAAACTACAGAAGAATGGAGAAAACATTTACAAATCATATATCTGATTAGGGACTTGTATCAGAACCCATAAAGCACTTCCGCAACTCAGTAATTAAAAAGACATAGGACTCAATCAAAAAATGAACAAAGGATGTGAACCAGCACTTTTCCAAATGCAAATGGTCGATAAGCACATGAAAAGATGCTCAACATCATTAGTCATCAGGGAAATGCATATCAAAACCAGCATGAGATATCACTTGACACCCACTTGCATGGTTAAAATAAAAAAGACAAGTGTTGGTGAGGATATGGAAAAATTGGAACTGATATACGCTACACCTTGGACAAACCTTGAAAACATTATGTTGGGTGAAAAAAGAAGGCCATGAACAGCCACATATCATATGATTCAATCTATATGAAATGTCTAGAGAAACAAATACATAGACAGGTAGTGGTCACCGTAGGTGGGGAGAGGGAGAAATAAGGAATGACTGCTAATGAGTATGGGGTTTCTTTCTGGGGTGATAAAAATGTTCTAGAAATAGATAATGGTAATGGTTGTACAACTCTCTGAATGTACGCAAAAAAACACAGAAATGTATACTTTAAAAGGGTGAATTTTATGGTATGTGAATTACAGCTCAATAAAGCTGTTAATAAAATGTACAGACTGTATACACACACTAAAATCATCAACTATTAAAGTGTAAACATAAATAGGTAATTCACAAAGTAACAGCAGGGTCAGTAAACATTTTTGAAAAAGTTTCAACCTCATTAGTAATAAAAAATACAATGAAAGAATGAAGTGCTATTCTCGCCTTCAAATTAGCAAATTTTGTTAAAATAATAAAGCAATGGTACAGTAAGAAAGACACTCTATACCCTGGAACTGAAAATTTTAAATGACATAACATTTTTGGAAAGTTACTGGTAGCATATCTGAACCATAAAACTGTTCGTCATCTTTGACACAGTAATTCTATCCAGAGCTCTAACCTAAGGGAATATTTGCAGATATTGATTTGCATTTGCAGCTAACGATAAATGAACGGTCCATCACAACATTATTAAATACCCTTAAAATGGGGAAATGGTTAATATGATAATGACATTTCCATAGGATTAAAAAAAAAACACACATGGTCTTCTAAAAGTATGTTTTTGAAGACTACAAAATGGTAAGTTAATTCTTTTAACTACAAAACTGAACTGGCAATCCCGAATTTCTAAGCAAATAAAAGTTTGGCATGGACTACTTTGACAGAGTAGGTTTTTGAATGTAACAAGATAAGTCAACTTGAGTGGTAATATATTTTGGGAAATCAGCTCACTACAAACTGTGACTGTAAACATTGTACTGTAAATGTTTTATAGTTTTCCCCCAATAAAATTTTTGGAAAAAAAAAAAAAAAGAAATGACAATACTGACAGAAGTGGCTGAGGATTCCCAAGGTAGATATGGAAGGAACCTTTTTCTGGAGGTCTTAAAAATAAGACCATGACTCACCTGTACAGTTTGGATTAGGGACAGAGACCGGGGATAGAACAGACAACCTCTCAAGATTGCTTCCGACCCACTTCTCCTATTTGAACTATCATTTCTCCAAATGATGTCAGAGCCAATGTACAATTGCTGGGTTGCTATTACTTTTTTCCTATTTATTCTATTTTTTCCAAATATGTCTGAAGTTAATCAAGATTCTTAACAATAACAACAATCCCTCCCATTTCATTAGTTCACAAAGCTTAATAATAATATTCTGTGCAAATTAAGTATAATAGTGATGAAGAAAATGAGGCTCTTTAAAATGAAAGGACTTCCAGTACTATGTTGAACAGAAGTGGTGAGAGTGGGCATCCTTGCTTTCAGCTTTTCACTGTTGAGTGTGATATTAGTTGTGGGCTTGTCATATATGGCCATTATTGTATTAACATTCTGTCCATAATTTGTTGGGAGTTTTTAGCATAAAAGGATGTTGAATTTTGTCAAATGCTTTTTTTTGCATCCATTGAGATGATCATATGGTTCTGGTCTTTCATTCTGTTAATACGGTAAATCACATTTACTGATTTATGTTGAACCATTCTTGTACCCCAGGAACAATGCTAGTCTTTAGTTGAGGATTTGCGTACCTATGTTCAGCAGGGATATTGACCTGCCTGGCATCACATCCTTGGTTTGCTCCAAATCACAGTTCATAATGCTATGAATCCCACAGATTGGAACAAATTTTAAATTATTTGGTCGCAGCACACCCACTCCTCCATAGAAGGCTTGAATCCCCTCTGTAAGCATCCCTGCAAAGTGGCTGCCCCACCCTTTCTTGAATGTAGCCCATTCTATCTCTGGACTCTGTTATAAGACTCTTTTTTTCCAGGAAACTCACTATGTGTCTCTGTGTAGCTCTAACTCATTGTGCCTAATTAGAAACACAGAATCTTTGGGCTATAAAGTACTTGAAAAGTCTTCTAATAAAATTCCCCAATGTAATGCTTGACTCCTCAGTTATGAAAATGGACACACAGTATTGAACTGACATGCCTCAAATAACAGTAAGTTGGCGGCGGTGCTAGCACAAAATCAGGAAACTGCATCCAAAGGAGAGTTGGTGTGGGTGGTTGTTGTCTGAAGACAAAGCATTCTGAGTATGGCAGGCATCTTTGCTCTTTGGCTAGGAAGTGTATGGCCCTGTGGGTGGTTTGCCTGTATTTACTTGACAGAAGAAGTGTGTAAGTGGGATCTGCGCCTGCTCCAAGGGGGTTCTAGAAGGTTTTCTGTTCCCACGTGGTAGCCTAGGTAACTGAATAACTAACACAGAGAATACAAACACCTATCCAGTGCCCCCCTCTCAAATACTACAAACATTATACCCAGCTGTTTGACACTGTTGACTTCCAACACAAAGTTATTTCCACAACCTATAATGAAGGTCTCACAAAAGGTCACTGTGAAATGACTGGCAAAATACAAAAATCCTCTCTCATGTTGAAGCAAGCAAGACCAAACTCTAGAGCTGCAAACAGACCACTCATTTAAATGCTTAATAACTGCCTTATCAGAACAACCCCAAATCTTTGACTACTGTGAGTGGTCACATAATGGGCCAGCATGAGGTCCTCTGAATGCCAGTTGGCTCTGAAATCCTCATGGTGTTCTGCATCTTTCTTCACGGTCCTATTTCTCCATCATAAAACTCAAGTACGATTCAAAGCTCCAGGTATTTTCTCCACAGGCTTCCTATTTCTGCTGTTTTTGGTCAGCCCCACTGGTGCTGCCATGCAGTATGTATTGAGATCAGTGTCTGATTAGTCTTGTTTCAATTTGTTCATTCTGAAAAATCCTGTTTGGAGCAGAGGAGATAAGGCAGGGGAGTTACCCAATATTAGTGGCATCATATCATGCAAATGATGAAACGGTTGAGTCATCATCTTCATTGTTAACCTATAGAGAAGACTGAAGAATGTAGGATTTCTCACACTTTATATACAGAGTGTTAATTCAGGACCTATGTGAACAAAACAAAAAACTTTATGGCAGTATTTAAGAGAAAATCTAAATTAAAGAGAATGATATCCCATGTTCTTGGCTGAGAAGATGCAATATTGTAATCATTTCTGTTCTCTCCCCATGAAATCTATAAATTGAAAACAACCCAAACAAAATCTTGACAAAATAATCCCAAAGTTTATCTGAAGGAATAAAATGTGTGATAATGCCAAGATATTTGTGAACAGCAAGACTAATGAGACTTTCCCTGCCAGGCCTTTAAAGTATTATAAAGCCACAACAATTACAACAGTTTGATACTGGGTCTGGCTTAGGTTGATCAGTGTAAGAGCCCAGAAAAGCCAAAACCAGATAGAATATATGCAATATGTCATGCCAATTCATTGAAGAAAGGATGAATTATTTGCTAAATGATGTCAGAACAACTGTTTAAGCATTTAGAAAAGGGAAAAAGGTTAAATTACTAGTTAAAATCAAAATAAATTCCAGATAGATTAAAGATGTCAATAAAGACAACAAAAGGAAATCACTAAAGTACTATTAGAAAATATCAGTGAAAATTAAAATTTTTTTGAAGGCAGAAAAGGGGATTTTACAGGATGACAATGACGAAAACATAAGTGAAAACAGATTTGATAAATTTTCACTAGAAAACATTTAAGATTTCTCATATAAAACAGACATCCTGATAAAATTTAAAGACAAACCACAAACTAAGAAAAATTATTGGCATCAAATATGTAAAACTGATGGTCAGTATCTTTGATGTACAAAATGAACAGTACAATAGAAAACTGGGCAATAGCAATTAAAAGAAGAAATACAAATGATGAACAAACATATGAAAGTTGTTTAATTGCACTAGAAATCACACAAATACAAATTAAATATCATTTTCACAAGTCAGATTGGCACACATTAAATACTAAGTATTGGTGATGAGGTATTGCTGGTGGGAATATAAATTTTTAAAGAACAGTTTTGTAATATATTTTGAAAAAATTAAAAATATGTATAAACCTTTACTAGTAATTCCACTTCTAGGAATGTCTTATAAGAAAATATTCTGGTAAGTACAAAAATAAGTTCATTGTAGCATTATTTAAACAAGGTAAATTGGAAATATTTAAAAGTCTAATATTAGGGGAATGATTAAAGAAATTATTCCATATTCATGCAAGGAAACACTGTGCAGTGATTAATCATGATCTCAATGTCTTTTTTCTAACTTGTAAATATGTTCAGCAAATACTGGTTTGTTAAAACAACAATAAAAATGAAGTTACCAAGCAACATATTTCTCTGGATCCCATTTTTAATACCGAAGGCTTTAGAGCTCACCTAATCAAGTTTAAAAAAAAAACTATTTGACAAATAATATTGCACATATTTATGGGGTACATGTGATGTTTTGATATATTTATACATTGTGGAAATATTAAATCAAACTAATTAATATAGCCGTCATTTCCCTACTTATTATTTTTAAACAAATATAACATTTTATTTTCTCTTTTATTCATTTTTATTTATAGTGAGAATGTTTAAAGTCTAATCTTTCAGCAATTTTGAAATATACATTACTATTGATTATGGTCACCATGCTGTGCAATAGATCACCAAAACTTATTCCTCCAATCTAACTTAACTTTGTATCCTTTGACCAATATCTTGCCTTTTCCCACCCACTCAACCTACACCCTAGCCCCTGGTAACTATCATTCTACTCTCTGCTTCTATGTGTTTGAATTTTTTTTATCATTATTCACATTAGCCAAGATATGGAAGAAACCTAAGTATCCATCAACAGATTAATGGACAAAGAAAATGGGGTAAAAATGCACAGAAGAATACTACACAGCCTTTAAAAAGAAAGAAATACTGTCCTTTGTGACAACATGGATGACCCTGGAGGATATTATGTGAAGCGAAATAAGCCACACACAGAAAGAGAAATACTGTATGACTTCACTTATATGTTGAATCTAAAAATGTCAAGCAAGGGGCTGGGCACCGTGGCTCACACCTGTAATCCTAGCACTCTGGAAGGCCGAGGCAGGAGGATTGCTTGCGGTCAGGAGTTTGAGACCAGCCTGAGCTGGGGGAAGGACACGCTTGTAACCCTGGCTTGGGTGAGGCAAATGCATTACATGTAACCAAAATGTTCGCACCCCCATAATATGCTGAAATAAAAAAAATAAAAAAGAAACCATTACATATAAGCCTCATTTGTGAAACAGGTAAAATTAAACTAATCTGTCTGAAGTTGGCGTAGGGAACTTAGAATTCCTCCTGCCAGACTCTTCTCTGTAGGCTTAGCCTTGTAATATGCCTTACAGAAATTCTGCAGGACCTCTCCCCCAGGGCTTTGTGGAGAAGTTTAGAGACTTATTGATTTCTTTCAACTGTCATACCTCCTATTTTACAGATTGAGAAACTGAGACTCAGAGACTGGAAGAAACTTGTTTAAGGTCACGACATGACTGAGTGGCAAAACAGAGACAAGAATCCTGGTGTCCTCACTCCTAGTCCAGCATTCCAGTGCTATTCTCACACGAAATAATAGATGGGGAAAATACCACATAAAGCATAAACATTATACAGATTGTATTTATTATTATTTAACTAATAAACTCCTTGAATGTCAGAAGAGGCAAAAACCTCAGTAGAAAAAATTATCAACAAAATTTTAGCAAACCAAATCACATCAAAAAAAAATTCACCACGACCAGGTGGGCTTTATCCCAGGGATGCAAGGCTGGTTCAACATACACAAATCTATAAATGTAATTCACCATATAAATAAAAGCAAGAACAAAGACCATGTGATTCTCTCAATAGACTCAGAAAAAGCATTTGATAAAATCCAGCACACTTTTATGATGAAAACTCTCAACAAAATAGGCATAGATGGGGCATTCCTTAAAATTATTAAGGCCATATATGATAAACCCACAGCCAATATCATATTGAATGGGGCAGAATTGAAAGCATTCCCGCTTAGAACCGGAAACAGACAAGGTTGCCCACCATCTCCACTTCTATTCAACATAGTGCTGGAAGTCCTTGCCAGAGCAATCAGACAAGAGAAGGGAATTAAGGGTGCCTGAATGGGGGCAGAAGAAGTCAAACTCTCACTCTTTGCTGATGATATGATATTATACCTAGAATATCCCAAGGATTTAGGCAAGAGACTCCTGGAATTAATAAACGAATTCAGTAAAGTCTTAGGATACAAAACTAATGCACACAAATCAGTGGCATTCATATACACCAATAACAGTCAAGCCAAAAATCGAACCAAAGACGCAACACCTTTCACAATAGCATCAAAGAAAATTAAATATTTAAAAATATATTTAACAAAGGAGGTGAGAGATATTTATAGGGAGAACTACAAAACACTGAAAAAAGAAATTGTAGATGATGTGCACAGATGGAAATCCCTACCATGCTCCTGGATTGGTACAATCAATATCGTTAAAATGTCCATTCTACCTAAAGTGATCTACAGAATTAATGCAATCCCTATCAAAATTCCACCATCATTCTTTACAGAAAAAATAATTCTGTGCTTCATATGGAACCAGAGAAGACCTCGTATATCCAAAGCAATCTTAAGCAAAAAGAACAAATTGGGAGGCATCAGTCTGCCAGACTTCAATCTTTACTACAAGGCTATAGTAACCAAAATATTATGGTACTGGCACAAGAACAGAGATACAGTCCTTTGGAAATGGATTGAGAACACATATATAAAACCATCCTCATATTTTCATCTAATCTTTGACAAAGCAGACAAAAGTATATATTGGGGAATAGAATCTCTATTCAATAAGTGGTGCTGGGAAAACCGGATATCCACATGCAGAAGATTGAAACTGGATTCCCACCTCTCACCTCTCACAAAAATCAACGCACATTGGATAACACACTTAAATGCAAGGCATGAAACCTTAAGAATTCTGGAAGAAAATGTGGGGAAGACTCTTTTAGACATTGGCCTAGGTAAAGAATTTATGAAGAAGACCCCCAAAGCAATCACAGCAGAAACGAAAATAAATAAAGGGGACCTGATCAAATTAAAAAGCTTCTTCACAGACAAGGAAACTGTCCTTAGAGTGAATAGACAACCTACAGAATGGGAGAAAATATTTCCTTTCTACACATCCAATAAAGGACTGATGAGAACAAGAATCTATATAGAACTTAAGAAAATCAACAGGAAAAAAACTAAACAACCCCATCAATAAATGGGCAAAGGAAATGAACAGAAACTTTTCAGAAGAAGACAGACTAAGGGCCAGCAAACATACAAAAAAGTGCTCAACATCTCTGATCATTAGGGAAATGCAAGTCAAAACCACAATGAGATATCACCTAACTCCAGTGTGAATGGTCTCTATAAAAAAAATCCCAAAATAACAAATGCTGGTGTGGATGTGGAGAGATTGGAACACTCCTACACTTCTGGTGGGACTGCAAATTAGTACAACCCCTGTGGAAAGTAATTTGGAGATACCTCAAAGATCTAAAAATAGACATGCCATTTGATCCATCACTCCCACTACTAGGCATCTACGCAAAGGAAAAACAGACATTCTATAAAAAAGACAACTGCACTCAAATGTTGATAGCAGCACAATTCACAATTGCAAAGATGTGGAAACAACCCAAGTGCCCTTCAGTACATGAGTGGATTAATAAAATGTGGTGCACGTATACCATGGAGTACTATTCAGCTATAAGAAACAATGGTGATCTAGCACCTCTTGTATTATCCTGGATAGAGATTGAGCCCATCTTTTGAAGTGAAGCATCACAAGAATGGAAGAATAAGCACCACATGTACTCACCATCAAATTGGTACTAAATGATCAACACTAAGGTGCTCACACGGTAGTAATATTCACGGAGTGTTGGTCAGGTGGGGGGAGTGGAGGGTAGAGCCGGTGGGGTGGGTAAACCCACAGCTAATGGAGATGGGGTGCACTGTATGGGGGAAGGACACGCTTGTAGCCCTGGCTTGAGTGAGGCAAATGCATTTCATGTAACCAAAATGTTTGTACCTCCATAATATCCTGAATTAAACAAACAAAAACCTCTGCAGAGATTATCTAATCCAACAATCTCATTTTATAGATGAGGAAGCTGACATCCAGAGAGCAGAATGTACCTGGCCAAGATAACACAATGATTCAATAACAGTTATGGAACTAAAACTCATGTCAATGCCCACTATATTCTCTGTATTTGCTGAATATTTGCTTTATTAGTTTGCAATCATTTTCATATTCATTATCTCAAGTCTTTCTTCAAAGTACAGAGGATACAGGCCATTAGTTTTAATTTATGTATCAGGAAACCCCAGATGCAGGTTGCTTACTGATTTGAAAGCGTATAGCCCAGTTTCAATCCAGGCTGCCAGATGTTTTTTACTTAACCACTATAACTGAGCAAATATTTTATTTGCCTCTCTCTTGAATAATCTGCCTTGTATTAAACATGTTCTAAATCTACCCATTGCCTCTTCAAAGTGACAAAAAGGAGTAACTTTTGACTTGTTGGGGAGAGCAATGAAGACAGGGGAACCTACTGTGTCTTTCTTGGTACACTTCAAGGTGGACTGCAAAGATGTTACCCCATTTAATTCTTGCTGAAACTCTTCCAGATAGTTACAATTTCTATTTTAGAGATGAAGAAAATAAGGTTCAGAAATGTTGAATCTATAGTCACTAGCTAGTAAGTGGCAGAATCCGGATTAGAAGTCAGGTCTGCATTACCTGCAATGTTGATATTTGCCCTTATCAATGTGATGTGTTCTCCCAAATGGGCTCTAGCCCGATGCTTCAAACAACAGAGACAGTGCAGTGCAGAATAGTAAGAAGAGCCTAGAGCAGGAAAGTGGAAGACCCAAAGACTAGCCATGCTGCCTCAATGAGTCATTATGTGACCATATGTATATCTCTACTTCTTTTTTAACCACAGTTCCACTGATCTACAACAAGAAAAGAATGTGGTATGCACCAATGGAACATAGCCACCTAAGGAAGGTGGGTTCAAGAGTCTTCTATTCACACAGATTTTTTGCTGTGAGTCTCAGAGTATACCCAGGTGTGATTCTAGGAGAACTGAAGCCAGTCTGCATTCCTGTCTTGTTTTTCTAGTCTCAACTGTCTTGACTCTAAGGGATTTTTCTGAAAAACAAAAACACTGCACTACAGAAAGGAGTAGCTAAGTGCTTCTCCCCTGAGTGACCTTTGCAGACAGAAATCAGCCCAAGGCCTGTTTAGCATCATGTATCCTATGGACATAACATTGTCTGGGGTTGAGGCAGCCTAGAATATCCAGTCTAATCACTCAAGGGAACTCTTCTATGAAAAGCTCTCTCAAGCATTGCTGAGTCCTACTTTCTCTCTCTCTCTCTCTCTTTTTTTTTCCTCTCAGGATTCTGCTCTTGGGCCTGTGGAACACGCTAGACAGTTCTAGGTATATAGTCTGTCCTGGCAAAAGGCAGTTCTCCTGTGAGAAGACCTTGTGAGATGGCAGAGTCCCTGTGACTCCAAAATCGTGACTGTCCCCTCATCTGTTCCACCCACCTAGAAACACAGGTGGTAGTTAACTCAGCACTATGGATGGGTCTTCAGCCAGGTCCCTCGGCTGATGTCCTAAAGGAAGGCTTTTTGGGAATGGTCATGAAGATGTCATTATCTTTGTTTCTTTTGACCTTATGGTTAGCTCTAGTGAGAAAAACGGAACAGAACTGAAGCCGAAACTCCTTGGTTTTTAGTACCATCGACAGTCTGGCCCAAGCTCCATACAATTGAAATTTAAAGAGCTCTGGATTGGCAGTCAGAAGAGCAGGTGTCAAATCCCAGTTCCACTGCTTTGCATTTAATTGGAAATGTGGGCCTTGCTTCCTCATTTAAAAATGGGGATAAAAATAATGGCATTGTCTACTTCATGAAATCATATAAAACAAATAATATAGAATGCATGTGAAAGTAATCTAGAAAAGGAAATAAATTAAATATATTAAAAGGGTTATGTGTAAAGTTACTTGGGTCGTCTTGTCTTCTATTTCTCTCCATCAGTGACCTCTCCTAAACATGCTGCTCTCTTCATTTGCTTCTGCCCTGGCTATAAACATTCTGTCCTGTGTCTCCTGCTCCCAACACACACACATATACACTTCTTTGCTAAAACCAGCACTGAAGTGTCCAGCTCCAGACCACCTTCCCTAGCAACTGCAGTTCACACAGGCCTCCTTCTTCAAGAGGATAGGAAATGGAAGAAGGTGAGACTAATAAGTTATATGGTGGCTAGGCCGTGAATAGCCTTGAATGTCATGCTCCACAGTTTAAACCTGAATGTGATGAAGTATTTGAATCCGTCACTGAGTTCAACCATAGATGATGCTTCATAACCACGCTCTTGTGGTTAAAGAATAATCTTTGAGTATGTATACTTACTATGCTCCAGGTGCTATTCTGGGCAACTGAGGAAACAACTGTGAATATTACAGTCAAAGGCCTTGCCCTCAAGTTAGGTGACCTTTTGGTGGAAGCAGGCAAACAATAAATGAGTGATAAATATCTACCCAAAGGAAAAGAAGTCATTTTATCAAAAGTATACCTGCACTTGAATGTTTATTGCAACACAATTCACAATCGCAAAGATGTGGAATCAACCCAAGTGCCCATCATTTCAGTAGTGGACTAAGAAAATGTGGTGTGTACACACACACACCCAATGGAGTACTACTCAGCCATAAAAAGGAATTAAACAATGTCTTTTGTAGCAACTTGGATGGAACTGGAGACAATTATCCTAAGTGAAGTATCTCCGGAATGGAAAAACAAACACCACATGTGATCTCTAATAATTGGGAGCTAATCAATGGGCAAACAACGGGCACAAAGAGATGTAAAGGTCATTGGAAATCAAGAAAGGAGGAGTAAAAACGTACCTATTGGTGGAGTTCTACTCAGCCACAAAAAACAATGGTGATCTAGGACCTCTTGTATTATCCTAGACAGAGCTGGAGCCCATTCCACTAAGTGAAGTACCCCAAGAATGGAAAAACAAGCACCACATGGACTCACCAGCAAATTGGTATTAACTGATCAACACTTAAGTGCACATATGGTAGTAACATTCATCAGGTGTTGGGCAGGTAGGAGGCAGGAGGGGATGGGTATATTCACACCTAATGAGTGTGGTGCACACCGTCTGGGGGATGAACATACTTGTAGCTCTGACTCGGGTGGGACAAAGGCAATATATGTTACCTAAACATTTGTGCCCCAGTAATATGCTGAAATAAAAGAAATTTTTTTAAAAAAAAGAAGTTGATACACTTAAAAATAAAAGTACCTATTGGGTACAGTGGACACTATTTAGCTGATGGACATGCTAAGAGAGCCTCAACTTAAGCATCATAAAAGGTATCAATGCAACAAAAACATTTGTATTCCCTTAATATGTTGAAATTTAAAAAATTAGGTATTTTTGGATGGTGATATATACAACGAAGGAAATAAAACAGGGTGATGTCATAGAATGGGGGGAGGCTAATTTAGGTAGCATGTTTGGGGGAAAGACTCTCTGAGGATGTGGCATTTGAGGTGAGACCTGAATAATAGGAGGGGCCAGACATGCAAAGAGGCAGGGGAGAAGCATTCTCAACAGAAGGAACAGCAGATGAAGAGGCTACAAGTCATGAAAGAATTTGGTGTGTTCTTGAAATAGCAAGGTGGCCAGTGTCCCTGGCACATTGATGAAGGAGGGGAGATTGTAGAAAAAGCTGATCACATGGCAGGAACAGGTTAAGCAGGGCAGTAATTCTCAACCTTGGTCATAATCAGAATCACCAGGGGACTTTTTACAAAATATTGAAGCCTAGTCTCCCTCCCAGTGGTTCTGATTTAATTGATCTTGATTAGGGGTAATGTGTGGACTCTGTGATATTTTAAAAGCTCCCCCATTGCTTCTAATGTGTAGCTAGGGGATGGAACTGCTGGTGTTGGACCTTGCAGGTGAGTTGATTGCTTATGGAGTTTTGTAGCTGACACCAGATTAATAACAGGACGAATATTTGACATTGGAATAGCACCTGACAAATAGTTCACAATGTACCTTGCTTTTTGTATTGCTGTTGTTCCTCTGGAGACCAAGCGAGGTTTAGGCCATTTAGGTGAGGACTATAGGGAGCACCAAATAGATGATGTTCTTCAGATGGGATCTGGATAGACCATATGGGAGAAGTACAGACTCCAACCTCACCAAGGAAAACACTATGAGGAATAGCCCAGCTCACCTCTGCCAGGGTCATCTGACATTTGGCCAGGCCCAAGTGTTGTGTTCTAAAGCTGCATTTCCTTAGGTTCTGTCCAGTGTTGTGCTGGAGCTGGCTTGCACTGTGCACAAAAACCAGTTCTGAACATCTTTTTCCAATTTCATATTCAGTGTTATCACACTGATAGCTTGCAATTGGCCAAGATAGAAACATCTACATCACAGAGACAAGCAAACACTACAAATCAGCCCCCAGCACCCTTCCCGCAGAAAGCCAGTTTATTGGCATGCCACTGGCTCTGCCTTTGTAGTAGCTTTTACTCCCTTCTAGCTGGATCTGACCCCCTTGTTCCTTTCTCCCTACACTTTCATCCAGGCGCACCTCTGGGGTTTGGTGATATGATTGGAATCACAACTTGTATAAACTCAATTGCATTTTAGAAATACATTACCATCTTCACATGCTCTACCCAATAGATGTGTTCCTGAACAGTAGTGTACAAATCACATTTCTTTAAACTGAATTCTCATTTAATTGTACAGTAGGGATTGATCATTTAAAGAATGTCTGTGTTGAACATGTATGCAAAGCCAAGACAATAATCCTTTTGTAAAATGAATAGTAACTATTTCATATATCAATTTTTTCACATCCAAATTTTGTATGATAATCTTACAACCTTTGTGTAGAATAACTGGGCAAAAGCTTTCAAAATTAAAAAAATATATATGTTTTTATCCAGCACATATTTGCATATGTGTGACATGACATAATACAAGGATATTCACTGCAACATTGTTTGTAATAGCAGAAGACTCAAAACAATACAAATACCCATCAATAGAGGATTAATGTAATAAATTATGATACAGCCATACAATGCAGCCATTAAAAAAATGAGGCATTCTAGCCTGGGCAAGAGAGCAAGACCCTGTCTCAAAAAAGAGGTAGTCCTATATATTGACATGGAACAATCTTTAAGATATACTATAAATAAAACAAAATATAAAACAACACAAAACACTAAATGTGTGGAGAAAACTAACATATTTTTGTATATGTTTATAAATGCATATACTATGTCTACAAGGGTACATAGAAACTAATAAATTATGGTTGTGAGAAAGGGAACTGCATATTTGAGGGATGGTCAGAAATTATTTTTTGTTCTTTAACCTTTTCTAATTTAAAAAAAAATTTTACCATGTAATGTATTGCCTACTCTAAATACAAATTTAAATAGTTCCAGCTCTGTTATAAATGTGTCTGTGACCTTGAGATAAATCCTTTCCCCTTTCTGGGTTTCAGTATCCCCATCTACACAGCAAGGAGGTTAGACTCTATAATACCAAGAAGGGCTGTTCCCATCATGTCGTAGCTCCCAATTTATAGAGTTACCACTTACAACAAATAAGTTGCCTGTTCACCACACTGTGTAAATAGGGAAGCTGCTCTTCTAACAGGGTCAGAAAGGTTGTCTCTGTTATTGCCAAAAAGTTTCAATTAGTCAGTTAACAAATGCCTGCTGAAAGCTCAACGATCCAGCCCTGTGCCAAAGTCTGTAGAGGCAAAAAAATCATAGCTCTTCCCTTTTGGAAGCTTGGAATTCAGTGGGACATAACATAAATACATAGAAAGCTGTGAGGCCTTGAGAAATTTGCTGCTTTCCTTTGAGCCTCAATTTCTTCATATACAAAACGATGGGGGGGGGGTGAGATGAGATGAATTTAACAATCTCCCAATAAATTAATGTTCAACACAGAGATTAGGAAACTATCAGGCATAGATGGTAAAGCTTCTGTTAGGTGTCCTTAGCTATTTATTAATTGGCAAAGCAGTATGATGTGGTGGCAGGATCACTGATTAAGAGTCAGAGAGACTGGGTTATGAATCCCAGCAATGTCACTAATTAGGTGTGGCAAATCGCATAACTTCTCTGATTCTCTCTGCTCCTTTGTAAAATGGGGATCATAATATCCACATTTGCAGAGTTATGACAATTAAAAACAACGTATGTGAAGCATCTGGCAAATTTCAGGTACTTGGTAAACAGGAGCTAATAGAATGATGTGCATTTTCCTGGAATCACATGAAACTCAAGAAGTCCTGATCAAGGCTGAAGTGCCTGCTGAAATCTTTATTGTATAGCACTCAAGGACTGTACTTAATGTCATTTTTTTAATCGAGTGCTCCATAATAAAAATCTTTAATCAAATTTCTTCCTATATAGTTCTAAAGTAAGTCATCTGAGATCAAATTTGAAAACTGAAATTTAATCTGCAGCTCCAAAACACACCCACATTGTGCTCTGCTTCTGGGTACCATTCTGATTTGATTTCCTGAAAATTCAAAAGCTACTTATCAAGATGATTATAGTGTGCACCTTACCAAACACTTACATGCTACTTGACAAGATTACAGAGAGAGAGAGAGAGAAGGAGGAGGAGGAGGAAGAGAAGGAGGAGGAGGTGTAGGAGGAGGAGGAGGAGGAGGAGGAGAGGAGTAGGAGAAGGGGGAGGAGAAGGAAGAGGAGGAGGAGGAGGAGATAGGAAGGGAAAGGGAAGAGGGAAAGGGAGGAGGCAGAGAAGGGCAGGAGGAGAAGAGAAAGAAGAGAAGAGAAGAGAATTTAGAAAGCAAAACCCAAGCCTGGGCCCCATTAAGGAAATATTGAGTTGTGTGACAGCTTCAAGAAAAGCTGGAGAAGATAGTGACAGGATAAGCAATGCTGAGCCCAGTGCCTATCCACCCATTGAGGGTAGAAGCACTCTTGACTGGGGGAGGTGGATATGAGCCTGTATTCCAATTATTTCATAGTCACCTTCTCCAAGTCTCTCCCAAAGACTGTTGTGAGTGACTTACCCTTAGGGAATCGCACTGTGATGGACCCAGAGAACTATGAGGCCAAAATTTCTGTCTGATTCTAGGAGAACCCCACAAAGGTACCCAAATATTGAGATAGGACATTCATAGAGGAGTCAGTGGAAACTATAGAAAGAGAGAGGAGCCAGTATAGCATAGTCAGGAAGAAATGGGGTATTATAGTTTGACAGATGTGTATTCAAATCTTTGCTCTGCCTCTTACTAGCTGCAACTTGGAGCAAGTTACTCAATTTCTCTTGACCTTAGTTTGGCCTGTTGTAAAATAAAGATAATAATGCATAGATCTGCCATAATATTTAAATGAAGTATGTATGGAAAGCAATTAACACAATATCTGGCACACACAGGCCTTCACTAAATATTGAGAGAAAAATACACAGAGGAATGGATGAATGAGTTTTTAAAGACAGGATATAGATGATGAATAAAGAATTGGGCAAAAGAGGATAGCAGCTGTTATAAAATGTCAACTGAAAACAAAATAATAGAATGATAATAATGCGTACAGTGAGAGAAATGCTAACAGCTAGCAAATGCTAAACTCCTGAGATTAAAGAAGAGTTAGGAGAAGTTGTATTTCACAGGAGTGATCTTGATGGAAACACAGACTTTTACTAAGAGAACAAAGTATTGATTGCAGGCAGAGGGGATGATATATTTAAAAAGGCACGGAGGTTAGAAAGAGTCAAGATTGGCACATGACACAGGTTGTGAAAGTGATTCGTTGGTCATCAAAACCTCCTACATAGTCAAGCAGCCTTGATAAAACACACTGACTCTAACCATTTTTCTTTTTCTTTTTCTTTTGTACTAAAAAAAAAAAGTTTCTCTTTTTACAACTACCTTAAGATAGCCAAACAGGTTTGACTGTTTCCTTCCCTAACCCTGTTTTGGCCTGCCCTTTGGTGATTACTACCTGTTAGACCAGTTGCAGGAACTGACCAATAGGCGTGACAAGGGAAATGCCATCTGGAAACTAGTTGGGCATTGTTGTTATGCCGAGTGCTTTAGTTAAAGCACTCCTAGGCTTTTCTTTCCAACCATAAGAGCCTAAGGAGGCAGGGAGACTGCACCCATGGAGAAAGGTCCACCTATACCATCCATTTGCCATAAAGATAATGTATGTGCCTGCCATGCACTTGAGTTCCCTAAAAGAATTCTCACCAAAAATGTTGATATCAACTGATTTATGAGCAAAAATAATAATCACTGATAAAATAAGAAACCTCTCATGGGTAGCAGATTAAAATTCATCTATAATGTAGAGGGAATAAATGACTCCTTTTCATTTGTGATTTAGAAGGTCAGATGAAGTGAAATGTACATGTTGCTTGTTGCTAGGTTTTCCTTGACTAAAAAAAAAAAAAAAAAAAAAAAGCAAAAAAA